>PVLD010021955.1:0-30327 GCA_004027595.1 Dinomys branickii
CGGGAGTCGCCGGAGAGCTGCGCCGGGTCGGGGGGCGGGAGGGACCGAGCCGGCTGTATTCTCGGGGTGCTAGGACCCAGCAAATCTTTTCCTCCGCTTCCGGCGGCGTCTGGGGCCCCCCGCGCGGCTCGCCCGACACACGCGAAACGTGGGACCGCCGGGCGTCTCCGCCGCCAACAAGCCGATCTCCGTCGGGAGTCGCCGGGGGGCTGCGCCGGCTCGGGTGTCGGGAGGGATCGAGCTGTCTGTATTCTCGGGGTGCTAGGACCCAGCAAATCTTTCTCTCCGCTTCCGGCGGCGCTTGGGGCCCTCCGCACGGCTCGCCCGACACGCGCGAAACGTGGGATTGCCGGGCGTCTCCGCTGCCAGCAAGCCGATCTCCGTCGGGAGTCGCCGGGGGGCTGCACCGGCTCGGGAGGCGGGAGGGACCGAGGTGGCCGCGCTCCCACTGCGCTTGGACCGAGCCAAGCTTCTTCCCCGAGGGGATCGTCCCTGGCTCCCAGCGTCTGGGGCTTTCCCACGTCTCACCCCGGCAGCCTGGTCCGCCCTACCACATCTCCCCTGGCATCTCAGAGAAATACGCCCAGTCTAAACTTCCCAGCCGAGGTCCCGGCATTCACGCTCGCTAAGTCTGTCT
Source organism: Dinomys branickii (assembly GCA_004027595.1). Lineage (NCBI taxonomy): Eukaryota > Metazoa > Chordata > Mammalia > Rodentia > Dinomyidae > Dinomys > Dinomys branickii. The sequence continues at coordinate 638 of PVLD010021955.1, forward strand.
CGAGCTGGCGGCGCCCATCAAGGAGGTTCGCTCCCTTGCTGCTCACCTGGTCGCCATCTTCCCCGGATCTTCCCCTCTTTGTGGATTTTTTGTCTAGTTGGTCTATCTCTTTGTGTCAGTGGGGTGTTAAGGTCCCCCATTAGAACTGTGTTAGTATTTATTTGGTTTTTCATGTCTATTAAGATTTTTTTATACAGTGGGGTGTTCCTGTATTTGGTGCATACATATTTATGATTTAACAATCTCTTCCTCTTGAAGTTTTCCCCTAAAAAGTATGTAGTGATCTTCTTTATCTCGTTTGATCATTCTTGGTTTAAAGTTTACATTGTCTATGAACAGAATAGCTACCCTTGCTCTTTTCTGCATTCTGGTTGCATGGAGTATTGTGTTTTCATCCTTTGATTTTTAGTCCGTGAATATCCTTTTGAGTTAAATGTATTTCTTTTTTATAGCATATTGTTGGATTTTGTATCTTGATCTACTCTGTCAGTCTATTTCTTTTAATTGGTGAGTCGAGACAGTTTACACTGATGGTTATAACTGATGTGTATTGGCTTATCATTGCCATATTTTCCAGATGTTGCTTCCCTACCTTTTCCCTGTGTTTAATTGCTTGCCCTTCCTGGTGTTTTCTTTCTGTTCTTGAAATTGTGGTCATTTTTATCTCTTTCTAGAATGTCTTTCAGTATTCTTTGTAGGGTTGGTTTAATGGTCATGAATTTCTTCAGTTGTTCTTTGTCGTGGAAGTGTCTTACTTCTCCATTATTTTTGAAAGGTAGTTTTGTAGGGTACATCAGTCTGAGTTGGAAGTTTTTTTCTTTCAGCACTGGTAATACTTCACTCCAAGCTGTTCTTGACTTGATGTCAGAAATCTGCCATGATTCTGATTGGCTTTCCTTTATAGGTGATCTGTTTTTCTTTCTTTTAGTAGCTTTTAATATTCTGTTCTTGTGCTGAGTTTCTGGGATCTTGATTATTATATGTCAGGGTGTATGTTTATTTTGGTTATGGCTAATGGGAGTTTTATATGCCTCACTTTACTGTGTGTTAGATTCTTTCTCCATGCTTGGGAAATTTTCTGCTATTACTTCTGCAAATAGTCTTTTTATGTCATTTGTGTTGATTCCTGCTGTTTTATTGATGCCTATTACTCTTCTTTGCATCATCTTGCAGCTGTGGAATTGTTATTTCATTGTCCCTTGTTATTTTTAAGTGATCTTTCCTTTCATAGTTGCTAGCTGCAACAATGTCTTCAAGGTCTGAGTGTCTATCTTCAGTTGTGTTGAAGTGGTTTTGCCAGCTTTCAATGGAATTTTTGATTTCCTGGATATATCTTTGAATGTTTCATGCATTTGAAATCTTTTTTATATTATTCTTTGAAGGTTTCCATCGTTTTTCTATGCTTCTCTCTCTTTTATCTATGTCTTCTTTAGATTTGCTGAGAATTTTTCATTATGGTTGTCATTTCTTTTTGTACCTGAGAGATTGTTCCTGATCTGATTTCATCTATAACCTCCTAGAGTTGTTTCTTTACTTCAGTTGGTATCATTTCAAAAATTTCAGATATGTGTCTTCCAATTTGTTCAATGTTGGTATTTCCTGGACTTGTTCTGGGTGGCCTGGAAATCTGAGATTGCATTTTGCTCCTTCATCTTGTCATTTTCTGGGTCCTTCTGGTGGAGCAGGTTGCTGGGTCCCAGGTGCTTCCTGTGCTGGATACCCTTCCCATGGTGTTGGAGATGGGTCAGGCACCAGATTCCTCTCGCCAAACTTATTGCCAAGACCAAGTGCTTACCATGCTGGCTTCCCTTCCAGGAGTGCAGGGGAGATGGGTCAGGCCCTGCATTCCTCCAGCCCAGTCAGTTGCCAGTCCCCTGGTGCTTTCTGCACTCGTGTGCTGGCTGCCCTTCTCATGGTACAGGGGAGATGGGTCAGGTACTGCATTCCTCTGGCCCAGCTGGTTGCCAGGCCCCAGGTGCTTCCCATGTTGAGTTGCCTTTCTTGCAATGTAGGGGAGATGGGTCAGGTACTGTTTCTTTGTCCCAGCCAGTTGCTGGGCCCAAGATGCACTGGCTGCCTCTGCTGGCTGCCCTCATTCTTGTGGTGCAGGGTAGATGGGTCAGGCATGCATTCTTCTGGCCCAGCTGGTTGCCTGGCCCCACGTGCTTCCTGCACTGGCTGTCCTTCCCCTCATTCATATTATTGAACATACTAGGATTTCCTTTTTAAGAGCTGCATAGTATTTTATTTTATACATATACCACATTTTCTTCATCTGTGGACATTAAGTTGATTTTCATATTTTGGCTATTGAGATTAATGCTGCAGTCATCATGGGAGTGCAGTTACTCAGGATTGCAATTATAGTTCTTTTGGATATGTACTCAGAAGATTCCTAGATAAATGGTAATTCTTTTAGTTTTTTGAGGGATCTTCATTTTCTGTAATGGCTATATGGATTAATCTCCTAACAGTATAACACAGTTCTCATCTCTCCTCATCCTCACCAATGACTGATAATCTTTTGAAGTTTGGTAACTCCATCCTAATAAAGTGGGGTAATACAGCTCATTGTAGTTTTTATTTGTATGCCTAGATAATTAGTGACGATGAACACCTTTTTATCTGTGTATTGGGCATTTATTATGTCTTTGGGAAAATATATATTCAGGAATATATGCCCAATTATTTAATTGTTGTTCTTATTAATGAGCTGTATGAGTTCTTTGTATATTTTGGTTTAACCCCTTATTTAATATATGGTTTGTGAATATTTTCTCACATTATATAGGCTACTTAATTTTGTTGATTGTTACTTATGGTGTAGAAACTTTTCAAATTTTACTTTAGTTGCTTTTAGTGTTTTATTTTAAAAATCACTGCTAAGGCCAGTGTTGTATATGTTTTGTTCTAGGAAATTTATAGTTTTAGATTGACTTTATTTTTGTGTATAGTGTAAGATAAAGGTCCAGCCTCATCCTTTGAATGTTCATGTCCAGTTTTCTCAACTATATATTGAAGAGACTATTCTTTCCTCTTTATGAATTAAAAAATTATTAGTACGTGTTTGCAGTGCATAATGATTACATTAATGGTAGGGAGTTGGTACATGTACATGACACATATTAATTCTTTTTACATCTCCTTCCTTTTCTCTCTCTCTACCTCACTCAGTCTCTTGATCTTCCCATTTGCAAAAGATGTATCTTCTTGTTTCTTATTATCTTTTATTTTGCTCTTTAATTTATGTATACTTTGAGTTTCTCATATAAGGGAAACCATGAAGTATATAAACTTGTGTGTCTGATTTATTTTATTTAACATCATGGTTCCAAGGTGCATCCATTTTCCTATACATCACTCAAGAGTTATCCTTCTTTGTAGCAGTTAGTCCTCCTTGTTTATAAATACCACATTTTGTTTATCCATTTATCTGCTGATGAACAAACAGGCTGCTTCCAAGATTTAGCTGTTATGAATTGTGCTGCTAACATGGGTATACAGATTTCATCTTACTCCATAAAAAGAGCCATTATCACAAAATAAAATAATAACATGCTGGTGAGGCTGGGGTGAAAAAGGAGCACTTCTAAACTGTTGGTGAAAATTTGAACTAGTATACCACTGTGGAAATCAGTGAAGATTCCTCAAAAATCTGACAGTAGAAATTAACTTTGAACTCAGGTATTCTCCTTCTGCATATCTTCCCTTTAATGAATTATTGATTCCTTTGTTGAATATTAGTTTGCTATGTATGTGTGGTTTATCTCAGGATTCTGTTGATATATATCTTTATTTTTGTGCCAGAACCATACTATTTTAATTTCTGTGGCTTTGTGATATAATTTTGAAATAAGAAAGTGTGATACCTCCATTTTTTTCCTCTCATGATAGCTTTAGTTATTTGTAGCCTTTTGTACTTTTATATGAATTTTAGGATCATTTTTTTCTCTTCTGTGGAAAATGCCATTGGTATTTTGATAGAGGTTGCATTGAATCTGGAGTTTGCTTTTGGGTACTATGGCTATTTTAACTGTGTCATTTCTACCAGTTCATGAACATGGATTATCTCTCTGCAACTTAGTTTATTAATGTATAGTTTTAAGTATGCAAAGTTTTCATCTCCTTGATTAAATTTATTCCTAATTATTTCATTCTTTTTGATGATGTACTTGGAACTGTTTTCTTAATTTCTTTTTAGGACAGATCTTATTAGTGTAACAGATTTAGTATTTAATTTCCTCTGTGCCTCATTGGTTGTTCAGGAGGGTGTTGTTTAATTTCCATATTTTTATGTAGTTTTTGTGGGATTTTTGCCATTGATTTCCACTTTCATTGTAGTATGTTCTGATAATATACATGGGATGATTTCAATTCCTCTGTATTTACTGAAGCATGTTATATAGGTTAATATGTAGTCTATTTTGGAGAATGTCCCATGTGCAGCTGAGAAGAATATATATTCTGATGTGGGATGTGACACTCCGTAAATATCCACTGAGTCCATTTGCTTGTAGATGTGATTTAATTCTGATATTTTTTGTTGATTTTTCTGTCTAGTTGATCTATCTAATTATGAGTGTGGGATAATAAAGTCCCCCATTACAATTCTGTTAGTGCTTGTTTTATTTTTCACATCTGTTAGTATTTGTTTTACGTATTGGGTACATCAGTGTTTAAGTGCAAATATATTTATGATTGTTATCTCTTATTCTTGGAGTTTTCCCTCAACAAGTATAGTAACCTTCTTTGTGTCTTTTGATGAGTCTTCTCTTGAAGTTTCCATTGTCTGCAAATAGAATGGCTACCCCTGCTGTTTTTCTGGGTTCCTATGGCATGATGTATTATCCTTCATCCTTTGACTTTCAGACTATGAATTCTTTTTCAGTTAAATGTGTTTCTTGAATGCAGGATACTGTTGGATCTTCCTTCTTGATCTGTTCTGCCAGTCTGTTTCTTTTCTTTCTCTCTCAAAAGTCATAAAAAGCTTTTTCGCAGAAAACTTCCCAAACATGAATAAAAAAATCGACATACAAAAAAATGAAGTATATACAACTCCAAAAGTCTGTTTCTTTTGATTGGTAAATTGAGACACTTTACACTGATGGTTATAACTGATATGTATCAGCTTATCTTTTTCATGTTATTTTCCTGTTATTGTTTCCCTGTCTTTCCCTTTCATTTAATTGCTTGCTTGCCTGGTGGCTTCTTTCTATTATGGGTGTTCTTGTGCTTGTGGTCTTCATTTTCTCTTTCTTATATATCCTTCAGAGCATTCTGAAGAGTTGCTTTGATGGTCATGAATTTCTTCAGTTGTTCTTTGTTATGGAATTATTTTATTTCTGCATTGATTTTGAAAGATAGTTTTGTAGGGTACATCAGTCTGGCTTGGAGGTTGTTTTCTTTTAGGGCTTGAAATACCTCACTCCAAGCTATCCTTGATTTGAGGGTTTGTGTTCAGAAGTCTGCTGTGATTCTGATGGCCTTTCCTTTGTAGGTAATTTGTTTTTTTCCTCTAGTCACTTTTAATATTTGATTCTTATACTGAATTTCTGGAATCTTGATTATGATATATCTTGGTGTAGATTTATTTTGGTCATGGCTGTTTGGAGTTGTATATATTTCATTTTTTGTATGTCGATTTTTTTATTCATGTTTGGGAAGTTTACTGCCATTGTTTCTGTGAAAAATTTTTTAATGACTTTTGAGCTGTCTCCAGCTTTCTCGCTGATTCAAATCAATCTTACATTGTTAATATTTGCTTTATCTTGTAGTTGTTGTACGGATTTTTCATGTTCTCTCACTATTTTTAAGATATCTTTCTTTTCATGGTTGCTAGCTTATATCCTGTGTGCCAACTTTGATATTCTATCTTCACTTTCGTTCAACCAATCACATAGTTTCTGTGGAGTTTTTAATCGCCTGGATTTCTGTTTCCTGATTTCTATTTATTTCTTATATTGGGCATTCATGGTTTCCATCATTTTCCGGAGCTCCTCTGCTTTTTTATTTGTGTCTGCTTTAGTGTCTTTAATTTTGATCATAATTTCTTTTTGCACCTTAGAGTATTTTCCTAAAGCCTCTTCTGTTGTTTTTTTTCAATTGAGTTGCTATCATTTCAGAAAGTTTCAGTGCTAACTGCAATGATAGTAGTCTCCTACATAGCCTGGCTACTGACAAACTATGGTAACTATTAACCTCATACCATTAACTATAAGGGGGAATTCTATTGTTATCTAAGAAAACCCAACAGATACCAGGAACTTGTGTGCAATGACTTCTCTTAGTGGAGTGATTTTACCTTGTTGAGGGATGAGAGGTCTTAAAAGGGATATGGGACAAGCCAGATAAATGAGGTCACTATAGTAGAATCAAAATGTGAGGGTAAAAGGTGATTACCCAAGTTTTTTGAAGCTGGAAGACAACAGGAGGGAAGAATGGAAGAGAAAGCAAAGCAGTATTGAAGTGAACCAGAAAAAAAAGAGACAGTGTTTACTCACATGAAAGTATCATAAAATCATGCATGATAGTTGAGGAAAGAGAGAAAGTAGATGAATATTAAAAATACAAGAAGAAAGGTAAGAAATCTAAGTTGTGAAAAAAAGAGAAAATAAAAAATGAGAGCAAAAAATGAAAAATAACCACAAAAAACAAGAAGACAAAACAAAACAAAACAACAACAACAAAAAACCCCAACTGGACAGAAAAAGAAAAACCAATCAAATAGAGAAAAGTAAAAGTAGTAAAATTGCCCTGATGTTTGTAGTTCTGTGGTAGGTCAAAGTTCAACCCCAGAAATGTATTGTGTGCTCCAGCCAAATTTACAGTGGGATTGGTGATGAGTATGTGGCTGATCTTGGGCTCTTTATGTGAGTGCTTGGACTGACTTCTGTTCCTGGAGTTCTCCTGGAGCTCTTTGATAAAAATGGCAGCCCCACCTGCCTGATTCTATTCCATGTGTCTGTGTGCTGAACACAACGCTGGTTCACCTAACTTACCACCTGCTGGCTTATATACTCACTGCTACTTCTGACTTTTCAACTACACTGGTCCCATCTGTATGTGTCCCTGCTGAGACCTGCTTGGTTGATGGTCCCACCTGGGCCAGAGTGTGTGCCCCCTCCATCCAGTCCTTGCTGGGTCAAACTAGTTCTTTTGCTGACCTTATGTATTGTTTTTCTCATCTCTTCCATTTTCTTCTATTGGGATCTTTGTTATTTGTTTCCATCAGTTCATTTTGGGCTTGGTTTGTTTTCTTTTGCTACTTCTTTGAAATATAAAATTAGTTTTTTTGAGATTTTTTTTACTTAATATAGTCATTAATTGCTACCAACATCCCTCTTAGAATCTTTTCTGCTAAATCCTGTAAGGTTTTTGTATGTTTCTATTTTGTCTCATGATATATTATGATTTCCTTTTTTCTTTCATCTTTGATTCATTGACTGTTAAGGAGTATATTGTTTAATTTCCACATACTTGTGAATTTTCCATTTTTCTTCCTGTTATTGATTTCTAATTACATATTATTGTGGTTAGAAAACATACTGCATAATATTTTCAGTTTTCTTAAATTTGTTAAAACTCATTTTGCAAGCTGCCATTTGATCTGTCTTTGAGAATGTGTTGTGCATACCTAAGCAGAATGTGCATTTCTGTGACTGGATAGAGCATTCTGTATATGTCCATTAGGTCTATTTGATCTAGATGTAGTTCAAGTTCAATGAGTTATTTTTTGTCTATTTCCTCTTTCAGATATGATAATGATTATTTAGGTTATCTGATATTTGGTACATTTATATTTGCAGATATTCTTTCTGAACTGACTTCCTTATGATTATATAATGTCCTGTCACTTGTTACAATTTTTGACTGAATGTATGTTTTATCTTATATACCTATTCTATCATTTTGGTTTCTATTTGCATAGAATTTTTTTCCTACCTCTTCACTTCCACCCTATGTGTGTTTTTGAAGTAGATGTGGACCTTTTATAAAGGGCTATTCTAGCTCTGCTTGAAGCATATAGTTGGGTCTTATTTTCCAAAAATCCACTCACCTGTTCTGAATCTTTTGATTTCAGAATTTAGTTCATAGCTGGGTGTGGTGTCACATACCTGTAATCCCAGCACTAAGGAGGCTGAGGCAGGAGGATCGATGCGAGTTCAAGGTCAACCTGGGCTATAAAGTGAGCACAAAGCCAGCTGGAACTACATAGCGAGACCCTGTCTCAAAAAGACAAAAACCCCCCAAAAAACCAGAATTTAGTTCGTTTACATTTAATCTTTGCTAGATAATAACTTACTCTTACCATTTTAAAAATTATTTTCTGTTTTGAAGTTCTTTTCTTCCCTTTTTTTTCTTGCTTTCTTTTGAGCTTTGATGATTTTTGTATGTTGTTACTAGATTTCTTTCTCTTTTTGAGTATTTACTGTAGGTTTTGTCTTTTGGTTCTTTGGGGTCTTATATAAAACATAGTGCAGTTTCAATTGATAGCACCTTCAATCACATACACAAACTACGTTTTTACTCCTCCCCAGCTTAAGTTTTTGGTATCACAATTTACTTCTTTAAAATAGTATGTATCCATTAGTAAATCATTGTATTAGAGTTATTTTTAATATCTATGTCTTTTAATAAAGTTTATGTTAGAGTTAAAAAGGATTTGTACACTACTACTACAATATTAGAGTATTCTGTATTTGACTATATACTTAACCTTTATCAGTTAATTTTATACTTTTGTATTTTTTCATGTTACTAATGGTCCTACTTTCATTTTAACTTATAGAATTCTCTTTAGGTTTTCTTACAAAGCAGGTCTGGTAGTAATAACTCAGCTTTTGTCTGGAAAATATCTTTATCTCTTTTTCATTTCTGAAGGACAGCTTTGCTAAGTATACTTTTTGGCAGTTTTTCTTCCTTCAACATTTTGAATATATTGTTTGTCTTAGTTACTGTCTTCTCACTGAGACAAAAAAAAAATCAACACCTACAACTTAAAAAAGGAAGGTTATGTTTGGTCACAGTTTTTAGAGGATTCAGTCCATAGTCAGCTGCCTCTGGGGTAGAAGGGGCATGTGGTAGGGCCTGGGCGGAGGATATTTGCTCATTGCATGTATTCCAGGAAGCAGAGAGTGAAGGGAGCAGCCATGGAAAAGCCCTTTTTGGGTCACTCCCCAGTTACATAGCTCCTACCGCTTACAAACCTCCTTCCAGTTGAACACCTCCTACCAGGCTGTCTTGGTTACTTTTCTCCTGTTGCTGAGACAAAATACCTAACACCCAAAATGAAGGAAGGAAAGGTTTATTTAGCTTACAGTTTGTGGAGGTTTCAGCCCATACTTGGCTGGCTCAGAGGCAGAGTGGCACATGGCAGAGGGCAAAGTGTTCATGGCAGCAAACAACCAGCAAATGTGTGGAATGGTAGGCAAGCAGCCTCTCTCCTCCCTTACCTTTTAAACAGCCTGCCCCCACCCAGGGGGCGTGTAGCTCTCACAGTCTCCATGCCCTCCTCTTACACAGGCTCAGGATGTATACGAAGTAAACACCCTGGCTTCCTGCTGAATCACTCAGCCAAACCTCCAGACTCCCCAAGTTGACACAATGTATCAACCATAACACAGGCCCCAACTCCAGTAATCCATTCAGCTCTGTATAGCACCCCTATGGTCTAGTGACCTTCCAAAGATCCCACTTCTGAACACCTGAGCCTTTTGGGAGGTGTCGAAGATCTAAACCTGAGCATCATTCCACTATCTCCTAACCTGGAATGTTTTTGCTGAGAAATCTAATACTGTAGTACTTTCTTTTGTAAAGGCTCTTTTCTCTTGCTACTTTAGAATTTTTCTGATTTTTTATTTTTGGCAATTTGGCTATGTGTTTAGGAGAAGCTCTCTTTGGAATGAATATGTATGGGGATTTTGTGGATCCTTCAGGCTCATGTATCTGAATGTGCATATTTCTCTCAAGATTTGCAAAGCTTTTAGCTGTCATTTCTTTAAAATAGAATTATCTGCTTTCTTCTTCTGAAACTTGATTGAGAGTTTTGAGTATGTGGGCTTACAGTTTTCATCTAATTTTAGATAATTTTTGGCTATTAGGTCTTCCAATTTTAAAATTTTTTTGTCCTCTTCTTCAGGGGGCTCCGATTTTGTATCTATTAGACCTCTTGTTCTATAGCTTACTGATGCTCTCTTCCATTTAAAAAAAAACTTTTCCCTACCTTTGGTATTTCTCTTTTGGGTTTTGCTTTAAGCCTTGTTAGGTAGTCCTAGATTAGTGTTAATTCAGGGCTACTTCTCATCATTATTGGGGTAAACCCTTCTGTACTATACCGAGAACCCTGTAAGCTATGAAGTTTTCTACTCTGGGTGCTGTGAAGAGGACTGTTCTAGCTCCACTTGAAGCTCCCAGATGTCACTCTGATGTTCTCTGGACTTCTGCCTCAGTTTGTTCATATGAGTATAGTGGATGGTACTCTCCTAAATACTTTAAGAACACCCTTACCAGTTCTCTGGAATTCTCCCTCTGTGCTGCTTTGCTTTGTCTCAAATTGTGCCCTGAGTTCTAAGCCTTTCTGTTATCTATAGGGTCCCAGCTCTGTCTCCCTCATGCAGGGAGACTGCTAGGCTTGGCCTCTGTCTTCCATTCTGTGCCATGGTCTGCAAATATTTTCCAGGCATTCATGAAGCTTGAGCACTTTTACTCCCAAACTCTCTTTTCTCTGGGGTCACTGTATTTTGTTGGGTAATGTTCACTGTTCTGAGAACATTTATTTCCTGTATTTTTTTCTACCAGCAGGATAAATATGATTCCTGTTTCTCTACTTTGGCTGGAAGTAGAAGTTTTTAACCTGATGTTTTGAAGAAAATGCTATTTGAGGGTATGAGGAAGGGATTTTAAGGTACCCAGATACTAGTAGCATCTGGCAACTTTTACCACATTTGGCTGGTAAGGGCATGGTGCAGGAAGCATCTTAGGAGGAAGCATAAGGCACCCTCAGATTAGAACAGTTGTCAATAAAGCAGCTACTCAGAAGATGAGGGCAACCTATAAGAATGATTGTTGTATCCTTGGACCTAAAGGGTAGTAGAAGAATGGTGGTCAACTGTGAATAACTTGATCACAGCATCAGTAGTATCTTCTAGATTCCTGACTATACTTCTGGGTATGATGGAACCATTCAATGAGATAGGAGGAAAGAGGAAATAGTATGTTTGGGAGAAGTAGGTTTCATGTGTGAAGGGAAATTCTGATATTTCTTTCCCAGACTTTTACTTGGGGTCTCCTTTAGTATCTGAATCATCTGAAATTATTTAGGACGTTCTTATTAACATGGACAATTCAATAAAGTAGAGTTTATATAGCAAATGCATGCGGAGCAATGTTTGTATGGGCTGATTCAGAGAGAATTTGGAAAAAGAGGTGGAAATATTTCAGGCCAAATTTAGTACCAGTTCCTTGGCCATCTAGATTTGAGGCTCTGCTATGCTGAAATCTGTTGCAAACAGTACTGAGACCTGAATTGTTTAGATTCTGCTAACTGGTCATGGGAGAGAAAGAAAGGAGTCAGTTAATGATTAGATGTGGGGATGAAGGTCAAGATGAAAACAGTCTATAAAATCAAGAATGATTTTAAAAAATCAAACTTAGTCTAGTTTACCAAATTCTAGGATTGTAGAATTATGTGCAAACAGGTGTAAGAATAGGTTGCTGGAATTTTAAAAAATTTCCGTGTGACATGGATGAAAGCACATAAGATTAAAATCTTTCATTGTTGTTAACTGGCTCTGTGACCTCGGACAGGTAACTTAACTGCTCAGAACCTTAGTTTCCTATGTAATAAACTATAGATCCTCCAATGTTGTAGGCAAGGCCATATGCTAAGTCACTGGTATCAACTGCCTGCCACAGAATAAATGTTCAAAGAAAATTTCTTGATTTAAGATGAAGGCTGGCTCAAAATATAAGTTTAAGAAGCATTTGGATTCATGTGAATGTACATGCTGATAAAAGACAAAGAACACTACTTTCTAGTGAGCTCCTAAGAGAAGAGTACTGTACTTGAAGAGGATTACTTCAAAACCACCCTTTGGCAACAGGTTTTGAAGATATCCTACCCCTCTTTCTTTTTCCCAGCCAGAACTCATCCTTCTTAGTGTTAGTGTGTGATATTGGGCTGGAAGGGCCACTGCTGGATCCAGCAGATCTCCAGCAAAGTAGAGGTATAGAGAAGGTCTACCCTGTGATTGTCTTGTGTACTAGCCCAGTACACCTCTTCTCCACAGTGTTGTGTGGGAACATGGGTGGCTGAAGATAATCTAGTTAAATATGTTAAGTTTTCCTTAGCCCCTTTCTCTTTAGATCTAGGTCTAGAGAGATATATAGAGTTAAATATGTTTTATATACATATGAGAGAGAGAGAGAGAGAGAGAGAGAGAGAGAGAGAGAGAGAGAGAGCGAGAGCGAGAAAGCTATGGTGTGGAGGAACAGTTATAGGAAATGAACATAGACAGCAGAGAGGAAGCAGTGTCCAGAACAGGTCATGAGAACATGAGAATCACTATAAAACATTTGAGGAGTAAAAGGGCTGTTTGGATGATTTTGTGGAGAAAAAATTAGTACAAGAAGGTAGAAGCTATGCAAAGCATGGTCCAATTAAACACAAGGATTTTCTTCTTAATGCTACTTATTGTGAAAATTCAGCAGCACAAGGGAGGAAGTTAAATTCCCTCCAAGCCCCCAGTGCATTTCATTGCAGTAACCAGGCTTTTGTTTATTTTATCCTGAAGCCTTGTAGGTGATAAGCCTTTGTATAATACAGTGGTTCTCAACCTTCACCATCTACCAGGGTCACTCCAGAGCTGATGGTGCTGGACTGGGACCTGGGAATTAGCGTTCTCACCTATTGCCTGGTAATACTGGTGCTGTTCTTCTGAGACTACATGCTGACAACCACTGAGGCTCTTTACAAAACATACACAAATGAGGTCATTCTTTTCTACCTTGCTTTTTTAGTTAATGATATATAATTAGCGTATTTCTCTAGTTTTTTCTCATTTTAACAGCCAGTAATATATACATTTTAGAAGTCCTTTCATAACATAACATTTTATTTGTTTCTAGAGGTTTTGTGAGTATACGCTTACATTTGTAAGAGTGTCATAGTGCACATTTTTTATACATTTTTGGTGAACCAGAGCATAAGTTCTTAGAAGTGTTGAGTGAATGATAGATTTTAAACATTTGACAGATATTAACAAGTTCTTCTGAGAAAGATTGAATTAATTACTCTCCCATGAAATATATATTTCTTATCTAAAGTATTCTCAAAATTTCAATTTTACTAATGTATTAAGTATAAAATTATAACTCACTATTATATTGATGTACTTTCCGACATTATTTGAGGCTAAAGATTCAGATGTATTGTATTTCTCTGTGAATGAGTAGATTGTATTTTTTGCATTATAGGAAGAGAGAACAATATGGATCAAAGCATGAATCTTCATTTGCAGGGTGCTGGTAGTTTTGAAGGGTAGGAATGTAAGGGGATGATGTTGGGGAGGGAGATAGGAGGTCGGAGTGAAGAGGTAGGCAGGACACAGAGTGTAGAGGTCCTTGAATAGAGTTTGAGCTTTGGGGAGGAAACATTGGTGGACTTTAGGCTTGTACTTTAGCCCATAATAATTATGACAGAAATTTGAATGGAGGGCTTTCTACTCTAAGGCTAATGTTTAGATTTCAAGTACTCATTGTTCAGGCTGTTCACCTGGGCACTGAAACCCACCTGGCCATGTTTCATAACAGATAAACAAAAAAAAAACAGCCAAAGACCTCAGCCAACCTCTGGCTTGGCATTGTGTCTCAGGAGGGAGTTTTGCAATGTCTCATAGAGAATGGATCTTGTGGCTTTACCTGACAGTGCCCTAAGCCCTTTTTGAACTTGTTGGCATTTGCTGTCATCTGACATTAGTAATTCAGGTTGGTGTTTCTTTTGTTTTAATTTGAGTGGCTTTCTGGGAAAAACTACATTTTCACCAATATGCTAATCATAGTGTCATTGCTTTGAAGGTCTAGTTAGTTCTGACCAGAAAATCATCTCATGATCAATTATGTTTCCAAATCAACAGTATCCTCTTGGAGAGGAAAATGATGAGGGAAGAAACTATATGTATCTTTCAATTGTTGAGAATTTAGGAAAAGGTCAGAAAGTTATGTTTCAAAGTGAGGGGTGTTTTTAAGAATAAATCACTAAATTTGCATATACTTTTTCCTGTTAAAGGTGTAACTTTGTACTGGGTATATCAGGGATTAAAATGAAATAACTTTGTATTTAGAATCAAGACATGAGCTTTGTTTGTGCCTGTTCTGATATTTTTTTGCTTCAAGATACAACTGTGAGAGACCATCAAATCCAATCTTGTGCTTTCACTGAACTCAAGGTGTCATTTAGGAGGATCTATGGATACTCATGTGGGTGGACACCTCCATCTTCCTTTGTCTTCTGTCCTATGGAGGTGGGACCCTCAGCATGGAGGGAGACTACCCAATGGGGAGCATGGTGTGCTAGTGACAAGCACAGAGAAGGCTGCTCACAGTGTTTCTAGAACTCTCTGAGGGAGGAGAGTCTTTAAGGTCTTCTTATTTTAGAAGACATTTGACTTTTTATATATTAATAATCTCTCCACAATCTATTTGTTCCTAGTAATGAAAACAGTGAGCTGGCCCCTACATTAGCCAACTGACTTCTCTGTATTCTGTGAGGAAAGGCAGAGTTAGGACAAGATGTTTGGTCTCGGAACTATGGATGGCCAGGGTTCTGGTGGTAGCTTGAAGCTGCTTCACGATTTTGCTAGGTGCTTTAGCTTTTGTTTGAAGTATAAAATCTAGAAATAATCTGAAGCACCTCCACTTGTTTTTCAAAATTCAGATGTTTACATGTATCTTAGTTTGTTTGGGTGTTGTAAAGAAATGCCATAAGCGAGTGCTTTATAACCGAAGCCTATTTCTCGTATTTCTGGAGGCTGAGGTGGCCAGCATCAAGGTGCTGGTATATTTGAAGTGTGGTGTGGGTTGTCTTCTGGATTATAGATCTTCAGCTTCTCCCTGCAAGAAGTGAAGGTTAGGTCTCTCCTGGACTTCTCTTATAAGGGTGCTAATCCCATTCAAAAACACTCTGTCCTTATGATGTAATTACCTCCCAAAGCCCTCACCTCTTTTAAGGACATAAACATTTAGAGCATAGGAATATTTGTCAACTCTTTAAAGTCAGAGATCATGTCTTTTTCAGCCTCTTTTTTCCTACTTTCCTGGTATAGAACAACCATTGAATATTTGTTTAGTGGAAATTGAGCTTTTGGATATCATGAAAACACCGAAAGATACATAATATATATCAGAAGGTCACCCAGTCACGAGGTAATTTTGTTGGGAGCAGAGGTGAGCAGTTGGCTGTAGTATCTTTGGTGATCTGTACTATTTACATCTGTTTTTATACTATGCCTTCCAGTGTTACCAGTTCCTTCTATTTATAAGGAAATTCCCCCCTTTAAAGTCTCTTTATGCTCATTTCCTTTAGTCTTCTCTATAGCCCTTTGAAGTAGTTACATAGAATCATGAATCTCATTTTGTACCTGGGAAAGAGTTCATCAGTGGTAGATGTCAATGGAACATGAATCCAGGTTTCCTGAATCTTCTGTCAGTACAATAATGTACAGTTCTCACTCCCCGCCCTGCGCCTGTGGAAATGGAGGGTTTATTTTTCAGTAGTATGGGAGAGTTACCTTCCTTTCTCCCAAATTCAGCAGCTATTTCTTAATTCATCATTGGCTTCTTACTGAGTCTCCCATGTAGTGATAGTGATACTTTGTGGGTGTGTTTGGTGGATGCAGAAGTGGCTGAAACAAATACAGCCCTTTTCCTCCACCATCAAGACATAGTCATGCACGTTTTTGTAGGATGTCTTCCCTCCTTGTTGGAGAGGTCCTGGGTGCAGAGGCAATGTGTGCAGTGGTGTTTTCTCATGTTCTATGTTGACTTGGGTTTCTTGGCTTGCGGAACCTGCATGCATATGTAAACCCCTGTATTCAGGGTTAGGAAGTTTGTCTAGTTGAGTGGAGCGAACTCTTCAGATGTGAGTAGATAGCTCTTAGAGTATAGAAAAGATGTTTGTTAGTGTGTATATTTTTGGTTTTGTTTGATATTCAGATTTTGATATGGATCTCTCAGAACTGACATTTTCGTTGTATGTTCTTTCTGTGTATTCCATTGACATCTACCACTGATGAACTTTCTCTGTATTACAGACTTTTTTGGGCAGAAAGAAACTGGCAGACGCATTTGTTGACCAAGGGAGATGTTTACATTGCCTTCTTTTCCATTCTCTCCCCTTCCCATTTCCCACACTGGCCCCACACCACGCGTTGTTTTTTTCTTACTCTCTGAATAACACCATCTTCCACTTACTACCAGTTCACTTTCCTTGTCCCTTTCCTTCTGTCTCTCCACTGCATTTCCCTTCCTTTTTGCCTCTTTTCCTTCTACATATATTCTTTGTTTTTTTAATTTATTTTAAAAATAAAAGAAGGAAAATGTATTAACAAACACATCCATTTAAAAAATAGCGTAAGAACAATAAAAACAATACTGAATTACAGACAAAGTGGTAGGAAATACAACAACGGTTGTTGTATTACATATTGGTATCTTCAAAGTGGTTTCTCAGGAAAATAAATAAATATACAAGATTGATCAAATAATTAATCATTACCTGTTCCTTTCAGTAAAGTGAGAGAAGTCCATAGTACAACCATGTTAGCTATCCTATATATACACATATATACATAATTTTCTCCTTCTTTCTTTTCTTTTTTCCCTCATCCCAGTAGCTCTTTACTTTTGAGCAGCTTCCATTCTTTTTTTAAAATTTATTTTAAAAATCGAAGAAGGAAAACAAATTAACAAACACATCCATTTACAAAATAGCATAAGAACAATACAAATGATATAGAGTTACAGACAAAGTGGTAGGAAATTAACAATGGTTGTCATATTACGTATTGATATCTTCAAAGTCATTTCTCTGGAAAAAAAATGGAAACATGCAATAATGATCAAACAAGTAATCATTAAGTGTTCCTTTCAGTAAAGCAATAGAAGACAATAGTACAGAGGTTAGCTATCCTGTATATATATACATACATAATTTCCCCTTCTTTCCCTTCTCCTTTCCCACACTCCAGTTGCTCCTTTTGAGCATTTTCCTTTCATTTCACAATGTCTATCATACCTCCTAGTTTTTATTTACTCTTTCAGGTTCTTACACTAGTGAGACAATACATTACTTACAAATGCAGGTCTGATTTATTTCACTTATGAGTATGGTCTTTAGTTGTGACCATTTACCTATAAAAGCCTCGAGTTTATCTTTCCTTATAGCTGTATAATACTCCATTATATAACAGAACCCCAATTTTTTAATCCAATCCTCAGTGAATGGATATTTGTGTTGCTTCCACAATTTAGCAATTACAAATTGTGCTGCTATGAACATGGGTGCACATATATCACTGTGATATAATGTTTTCAGATCTTCTGGAAAAATACCCAGAAGGGGAATAGCTGGGTTGAATGGGACCTCTAGGCCTAGTTTGCTGAGGAATCTCCACACTGATTTCCACAGTGGTTTCACCAGTCTGCATTCCCACCAGCAGTGGAGAAGAGTTCCTATTTCTCCATAGCCTCTCCAGAATTTGTTATTGGTTGATTTCTTAATGGTGGCCATTCTTACAGGGGTGAGGTGAAATCTCAGTGTTATTTTAATTTGCATTTCTTGAATGACTAATGATGTTGAACAGTTTTTCATGTATTTGCCGTTTATATTTCTTTATCTGAGAAGTGTGTATTCATCTCAGCTGCCCATTTTTGGATTGAGTGTTTAAATTTGGAGGGGCTGATGTTTTTTAATTCTTTCTATGTTCTAGATAAAAGACCTTTCTCCAAGGGACAGTCAGCTACAATTTTTTCCCAATTTGTGGGTTTTCTTTTTACTCTGCTGGTGATTTCTTTAGAGGTGCAAAAACTTTCCAGTAGGATGAGATCCCAGTTGTTGATTCTTTGAAGTATTTCATGGGCCGTTTGGTTTTTGTTGATGAACTGTCTGCCTACTCCTATGTTTTCAAGGTTTTTACCTTTCTCTTCCAGTAGATTCAGTGTTTCTGTTTTAATATTGAGATCTGTGATCCATTTTGACCTGAGTTTGATGCATGATGGGAGACTTGGGTCTATTTTCAGTCTTTCACAGGTGGCAAACCAATTTCTCCATTACCATTTATTAAAGAGGTCGTCTTTCTTCCAGTGAATTTGTTTGGCCCCTTTATCAAAGATAAAGTGGCTGAGTGTGTTTCTGGTTGTGTCTATGTCTTCCAGTCTGTTCCATTGATCTTCTGGTCTGTTTTTGAGCCAGTACCATGTTGATTTTATTATAGTAGCTTTGTAGTATAATTTCACATCAAGGATTGTAATTCCACCTGACTTGTCCTTGTTGCCCAGGATTACTTTCACTGTTCTGGGTCACTTTTGGTTCCAGATGAATTGAAGTAATATTTTCTTTTGATCTGTGAGGTATGCTAATGGTAGTTTAATGGGAGTTACATAGAATCTATACAGCAATTTTGGTAGTATTGCCATTTTCAAAATGTTCGTTCTTATCCATGAGCAAGGAATGTTTTTCCATTTATTGGAATCCTCTTTGATCCCTTTTTTCAGAGTATTGTAGTCTTCATTGAATATATCTTTTACTTCTTTTGTTAGATTGATTCCTCAATATTTCAGTTTCTTGGATGCTGTTGTGAAAGCTGTGGTTTCTTTAATTTCTTTCTCAGTTGGTTTGTTGTTTGTGTATAGGAATGCTATTGATTTTGGGTATTGACTTTGTATCCAGCTACACTGCTGAATTTGTCAATTACTTCAAGAAGTCTTGTGGAGTTTTTGGGCTCTTCCATGTAAAGTATCATGTCATCTGCAAATAGTGATAGTTTTACTTTTTCCTTTTTTATCTTTATTCTTTTTATTTCTCTTTCTTGTCTAAGTGCTCTGGCTAATGCTTCCAGAACTATGTTGAATAGTATTAGTGATAGTGGACATCCTTGTCTTGTTCCTGATTTTAAAGTACAAACTTTCAGTTTTTGTCCATTTAATATGATGTTGGTTGTTGGTTTGTCGTAGATGGCTTTTATCAGGTTGAGGTAAAGACCATCTATTCCTGTGTTCTGTAGAGGTTTTATCATGAGTGCATGTTGGACTTTGTTGAAAGCTTTTTCTGCATCTGTTGAGGTGATCATATGGTTTTTGTCTTTGGCTCTATTGATACAGTGTATAACATAAATTGATTTGTGAATATTGAACCATCCCTGCATTTATGGAATGAATCCAACTTGGTTGTGGTGTATGATTTTCTTGATGATTTGCTGCATTGTATTTGCTGGTATTTTATTGGGTATCTATGTTCATTAGGCAGATTGGTCTGTAGTTCTCTTTCTTGGCTGGGTGTTTCTCTAGTTTTAGTATGAGTATAACACTTGCCTCCAGAAATGAGTTAGGGAGAATTGCTTCCTTTTCAATTTCATTGAAGAGTTTGAGGGGCATTGGTATTAAATCTTCTCTGAATTTCTTGTAAAATTCTGCTGTGAATCCATCAGGGCCTGGGCTTTTCTTTGTCAGTAAGTTTTAAATCATGTTTTCAATCTTATTAATTGATACTGGGTTGTTCAGGATTTTTATGTCTTCTTGATTTAATTTTTTAATTCGTTCATACCTAGGAATCTGTCCATTTCTTCTGAGTTTTTATCTTATCGGAGCAAATATTTTCAAAGTAGGTTTTAATGATGTCTTGAATTTCTGTAGGATCTGTGGTGATTTCATCATTTTCATTCTTTATTGCATGAATTTGAATTTTTTCCTGTTTTTGATGATTGGCTAGGGGTTTATCAATTTTATTTATCCTTTCAAAGAGCAAATTCTTTGATTCGCTTACTTTTTGTAGTGTTTTCTTCATCTCAATTGCATTAATTTCTGCCCTGATCTTTATAATCTCCTCCCTTCTTTGGGCCTTGAGCTTGACTTGTTCTTTTTTTAAAACTTTGAGGTGCAACATTAGGCTATTTATTTGTTCTCTTTCTGTTTACCTTATGTGTGAGTTCATTGCTATAAATTTCCCTCTGAGTACTGCTTTCATTGCATCCCACAGATTCTGGGTGTATTTACATTTCATTTGTTTATTGGTATGTTTTAATTTCTTCTGTGACCCATTGGTTGTTCAAGTGGTTGCTGTTTAATTTCCAAGAGTTTGTGGAGTTTTTGGAGTTCTTTTTGTCATCAATTTCCAATTTTATTATGTTATGGTCAGGTAATATGCATGGGATAAGTTCACTTCTTTTGCATTTAGGTAGATATGCTCTATTGGCTAGAATATGTTCTATTTCAGAGAAAGTTCCATGTGCAGCTGAGAAAAATGTGTATTCGGATGTTATGGGGTGGAAAAATCTGTATACATTTTCTAAGCCCATTTGTTGATAAATTTTGTTCAGATCTGTTATTTGTTCACTGATTTTTTTTGTCTAGTTTACCTATCTCTTTGTGACAAAGGGGTGTTGAGGTCCCCGTTACAATGGTGTTATTAATTATTTGGTTCTTCATGTCTGTTCAGATTTGTCATATATAATTTGGTGCTCCCATATTTGGTGCATACATTTTTATGACTGTTATCTCTTCTTCTTACAGTTTTCCCGTAACAGTTAGGTAGTGACCTTTTTTATCTGTTTTGATTGTTTTTGGTTTGCAGTTTACATCGTCTGCAAACATAATAGCTACACCTGCTTTTTTCTGTTTTCCTGTTGCATGGGAATTGTTTTCCATCCTTTGACTTTCAGTCTGTGGATTTCCTTTTGAGTAAAATGTGTTTCCTGTATACAGCATATATTTGGGTTTTTTCTTAATCCACTCTGCCTGTCTGTTTCTTTTGACTGGTGAACTGAGACCATTTACAGTAATGTTCATAACTGATACATGTTGGCTTACTGTTGTCATGTTATTTACTTTCTATTGATTTCCTACTTTTTCTACCTGTTTAATTGCTTTGGCTGCTTGATTGTTCCTTTTTGTTGTTGTTCTTGAAATTGTGGTCAATTTTTCTCTGTCTAGCATACTTTTTCATACTCTTTGTAAAGATGGTTTGGCAATCATGAAGTTCTTCAGTTGTTCTTTGTCATGGAAATATATTATTTCTCCATTGAATTTGAAGGATTTTTTGGCAGGATACATCAATCTTTGTTGGAAGATGTTTTGTATCAGGACTTGTAATACTTCATTCCTAGCTCCTTTCAATTGGATGGTTTGTTTTGAGAGGTCTGCCATGATTCTGATGGGTTTTCCTTTATAGGTGATCTGTTTCTTTTCTCTAGCGGCTCTTAATATTCTGTTCTTTTGCTGGAGATCTGGGATCTTGCTTATTATATGTCTGGGTGTAGTTTTATTTTGGTTATGACTAGTTAGAGTTTTATATGCCTCATTGAATGTATGCCAGTTTCTGTTTCTGTGCTTGGGAAATTTTCTGCTATTATTTCTGCAAATATTCTTTTTATGTCATTTGTTTTGCCTCCCACATAGTCAGTACTGCCTATTTTTAGTCTAACATTATTTCTTTTTACCTTGTCTTGCAGGTGTTGAATTGACTTTTCCTGGATCCTTTTTGATTTTAAGAGATCCTTCCTTTGACAATCAGTAGTTGCCATGCTGTCTTTAAGATCTAAAACTCTATCTTCAGCTTCATTCAAGTGGTTTTGCCAGCTTTCAATGGAAGTTTTGATTTCTTCGAAATCTCTTTTGGATCTGTTTCATGTGTTCTAGTTCATTCCTATATTGTTCATGTAATGATTCTGTGAATTGTCTATGCTCATCTATTTTTTTATATATGTTTCTTCTTTAGATGTGCTGAGCAATTCTTTCATTGTTGTCATTTCATTTTTTGCCTGAGAGATTCTTTCTTATCTGATGTTTTCTATGGCCTCATGAAGTTGTTTCTTTACTTCCATTGGACTTATTTCAGCAATTTCATGTGTGTTTACCAATTTCTCCTATGTCAATGTCTCGTGGACTTTTTGTGAGTAGTGTGGAGTTCTGAGATTGCATTTTAGGCCTTTGTCTTGTCATGTTTGATGCCAGAGGCAAAATGCTCAGTCTCCCTCTTCCCTGGAAGCTCAGCAAAGGTTGCTAGTGTCCTGAATTTTCCTGGTGGTCAGGCTTGTCCCCCAGTGTGTGCTGAGAGGTGCTGCTTAGTCTTGGGTCTGCCAGCAGATGGTGAAGTGTACTTAGTTATCCCAGGCCTCAGACATGAACTATGATATCAGCTGGTGTCAGACCATCTGATATGGTGTTTCCTCACAGCTCAGGGCATGCATAGGACCGAGAAGTGGGCTGCACTGGTGGTGTATTCATAGACCAGTAGTCCTGTGTCCCCAGGCAGTTCAGGGTGCAGGCAGAGCCCAGACATGAATCACAGGGTCAGCAGTTTGTGGACCACCTGATTCTGTGTCTCCAGGCAGCTCGGGGCATGCACAGAGCTAGATGCGGGCTTCACTGGTGGTGATCACAGACTGCCTGTTTCTGTGACCTCCAGGAGGTCAGGGCACAGGCAAAGCCCAGAAGTGAACCACAGTGCCAGCAGCTTGTGGATCACCTGCTGTACTACTGCAGGGCATGGCGGTGGTGCAGGGCATGTACAGAGAGAGCCCAGATTGGAACCCTATTAGCAGTTCGTGGGCCTTCTGAGTCAGAGTCTCCTGTCTGCACCTGGTGCACAGAAGGCAGAGACATAGACTGTAATGGTGGCGGGGTTGTGGGTTGCCTGCTCTGCCCCCAGGAAGTAGATGGGGAATACCTGATTCTCTTAGCATTCAGCTGTGAACTGTAATATCAGCGGATCAGGGGCCACCTGATTCTGTGTCTCTAGGCAGCTCAGGGTGTGCACAGGAACCAGATGCAGGCTACACTGGTGGTGATCATGGACTGCCTATTTCTGTGACCTCCAAGACGGCAGGGTGCCTCCTTATATTCTTTGACTTTCCTCTTCTCCATTGTTGTGCTGGCAGTGAACCCAGGACCTTCCTTCAGACCTACATCTTTAGCCCAGGTTTTATTTTATGAGACAAGGTCTCACTAAGTTGCCCAGGCTGATCTCAAACTTGTGATCATATTGCCTTGGCCTCCCAAGTAGCTGGGATTATAGGCATGTGCTGTAGCTCCAGGCTGACCTTGCTTTTGATCTGTAGCAGGCTTGGTCATTGGTAGAGGTTAGTGCTGGATGTCAGGAGATTGCCACCATAAGGGTTGGGTTCAGCTCAGTAGCTTTCAGGAGATAGTTTCATTGCTTCTTTCTTTCTTTACCTCTGATGCCACAAAGTGGTGGCTGGTTAGCCCAGAACTGACCAGAAATGCACTCATACTACCTTGCCTAGCTATGCCAGGCTGCAGCTATGCCTGTCTGGGTGAGTGACATCCTGTGTGGTTGCTCCAGACTGTACAACTTGGCATCCCAGGAAGTGCCTTTGAGTCAGTATTGGAAGCCATACAGCTTTTAAAACTATCTCCTCTGAGCCATAAGGCTGAAAAAGAACTGAGAAGGGAGCCTTAAGAAATAGTCTTTTACTTTAAGAAGGAAAGTACGTGTTAGTAAGTTGTACTTTTTCTCCCATATATATAGCTGGTAGAGCCAACAAAGAACCAGTTATTGCTAAGTTAGCTTTTTCTTCCCCATTCTAAATCTCCTCACCATCTTAGAGTAAGAGGTTTATTTAAAGTAAAATATAATAATAGGGAAATTATTTAACCCTTTCTGTCAGGGAGACCAAAGTAGACAGGCTTACTTTTTGCTTATCTTTGTCTTCCCAATCTTGCCAACCCTGGTTGCAGTATAACCAAATAATAAATACTATGGGGCTTGAGTACAGGAGCCCCTAACAGAGTCTAAAGTTCAAAGACCTTGCTTCACTTTTTCCCTGATCCGGGGGACACTATTTCTGTAGGCTCTATCACCAACGAAATCAATCCTGAGGAGAAGAGGCTCTATAAGAAATAGAATTAAAGGTAAAGGTAAGCCCATAATCCACTCCCCTTTGCAGGGTTGTAGTCTTGTGAAATAATCTGAGATTAAGTTACCCAGGGAGAAACATGAACAGTACTATCCCCAAATGGTAGATTTGTAGTTACCTCCTTCTTATGATTGGTTAAATAGTTTTGCAAAGAATAGCCTCAATTTCCATGTCTTCTTTTCCTTCTCCCATGGTATTTTAGCAGTTGGCAGTTTGTTGAAGAATCAGCAGTGAAATCTGTGGTTTCCTGCAGCACATTTCTAATAATGTTTATACAAGCCCTTATTTGATGAATCATATAAATATTTATCATACAGAACAATCTTTTGATCATAAATAGGGACAAAAAGTCAGTGCAGCCCACGCTGGGGGTCAGAGGAAGGTCATTTTGGTCCTCTGAGACATTTTGTGGGCTCAGATGTTAGGTAGTCTCAGGACTTAGGTTGGGTGCAGCTTGAATTTCTCTCCATTATTTTTCTTTTTCTCATCTGTCCACAGCCCATGTCCTTATTTCTCTGCTTGACCACCTTCCTGCATATTTTTAACAGCTCTTTTTCTTTTAGAGTATTCATCTTTGCTGAAAAAGAATGAAATGTAGCTAGAGTTCCAACACTCATCATTCATAAAGCAGGCTTTGGAGTCCCACAGACTTAGCTTGGAATCTTAGTGCTTCACCTGTGTGTAATGTGACTTTAACCAGCTTTACCTCTGAGAACTGTAGTTTCCTTAACTAGGAGACAGGGTTCCTCCTACCTCTCTCACAGGATTGTCTTGTATTAATGAAATCATGAAATTACACAAGTGATTTGGAGGGCAAAGCTCAATAAACACAAATTGTTGCTGCATTTGTTGTTGATATTGTTATTGAAGATGATACCAAAGATGAGATGTTTCAATTTTAGGTTGATTTTGTGGAAACAGTTTGAACTTGCTGTCAGAGGCTAGATAGAGCTCGAGTCCTGTTCTGCATTCACTGTTTGTGTGACTTTGGGCAAATTACTTTCACGGCACCTAAATACAAAATGGTGATAGGTTTACTAACCTGTTTGGCCTTCTGTGAATGAGATGAATGCCTGTGTGGAAGTGACTGACATAGTGAAGATTGTGATCCTTTTTGTATTTAAAACAAAACAAAAAAATTCTGATGTTTTTCATTTTGCAGTTACACAAGTTTTTGCACTCAGAAGTACAGTTGAATGGTTTGAAGTCCAGGACACAGCAGGTAGTACATGTGACTCAGGAACAAAGGGCAGAGAGGGGGAAGAGCAGGGATCTGCCTTTCAGAAAATCATCTGCTCATTTTTGTAAGTCATGGATTGAGTTTCAGGGAAGCTGCCCAAGGGCTTAAACTTCCATGCTTTCAGGTTCCAGGTGTGGAAACAGTTACTTGAAACTATAATAATGGGGAAACTGGGGACTCTGAACTCTAATGAGGATCTCTTTCTTAGGAAAACATGAACTAGGAAGTTGTGTTGGAGGAAGCTGTGCCTCCCTTATTCCTGCAGGGTTGAGTCTTCTCCTAGGGGAAGCTTGGTGAATGTTACAGAAACAGTGGTTTTCTCCAGAAGGTGCAGAAAGTCAGTCTCTGAACGTGGGAAACCTGAGTTCTCAGCTAATGTATGCACAGTAACCAAGAGCCTCTAGAAGAATCCATGGCAAAGTCATTTGATAAACAGAGGAATGTTAGAAGGCAGTAGAACATCCCGAGAAAGGCTAAAGGCTTTGGAGAAGAGGAAATGGTTCACTGCCAACAGTATTACTTACTGGTTGTATGATCTGCTGGAGCAAGTTACTTTACCTATCTAGGACTCATTTCCTCATCACTATAATGCAGATGATAACAGTTATTATCTTCAAAAATTGTTGTCAGTATTAAAATGGCATTATAAACAGGCTGCTTAGCAGAACATCATATGTATAGTGAACACAGTTCTTTTTATTATTACTCCAGTGTTGAGTTTTAAAGATATAATGTCCACTCACTGAGTCACAGGATATGTTGAGTTCCTTCTGTGTGTTAGATACTAGACATATTGCTGTGACACAAGCAGCAGTTGGAGTTAACTGTGTAATGGTAAAGCTATTCTCCATGTGAGATGGGGGCTCTCCTGAAGGATCAACTCTTCTGTAATTTGAGAAACCAGAACTAGAGCAAGCCTATGGTCAGCTATTGAGTGGGAATCTGCCTCTTTGGATTTCACTGGAAAGGAGTCAGAGTGGGTGATAAGATGATACACAGTGGTACCTTGGTTTACGAACCTAATTAGTACTACAATTTTGGAAAAGATGGCCACGTCTGTGTTCATGTGGGAAAGATGGCCACAGTCATGTTCATTACCAGATGCAAAATTTGCAAACCAAAAGTTTGCCAAACACTTCTGTTTGTGAACTGAATTGTTCCCAAATTAAAGTATTTGTGAATCAAAGCACCACTGTACTCCTTGTAGAGGAAGATATAATCAAAGGTGGGAATGAAGTATGAGGACTTGTGCAAGCCTGTGGAAATCTCTTGTTCTTGGACTAGCAGGGGTGGAGAGAAGCCAGCCTGCTGCCTAGACAGGTCTGTGTAAACCAGCTTGTGTATACAGATTTCCTATTTAGGTCCTTGTTTCTCCCCAAGTTTAGGGTTGCACATTTCTAGCCAGGGGCAGAGAGCAGATGGGATGCTAGAATCAATGTTAAAAAGCTTCTCCCTGGTGACCTTCATAGTGGAGACAGTAGGAACCAAGGGAGGGAGTCCCAAGCGAATGTGAATATATGTGTAACTGACAGAGGGAAGGTGAAACAGCCAGCTGGATCAGTCTTCGTTCTTTGTGCAGATAAAGAAATTGAAGGAGCTCTGAACCAAGGCATTTTCCTCATTTTGCCAATCCTTAGCAGAGTGCCTGGTGCCTATCACAATCCATATTTCTTTGAAGCCTGGATATCAATGATTGTATGCACTGTTATTTCATATATCAGGAAGAAAAGAAAATACTACCACTTAATAGTAAGATGCTGTTGATTATAAGATATACTGTGACTTCAGAAAAGCTAAATGTGAAAAAATGAGTACCCTAGCATTAAGAAAATATGGCTCTCAGTATTTAAGAAATATTAATTGAATGGATGAGACATGCAGAAATTAGATCAAGGCAAAAACACTGCTATGTGTAATTATACGCTGCATAATGATGTTTTGGCTAATGGTAGAACACACATAGAATAGCAAGGATACCTTGTAGCCTAGGAAGGTAGCAGGCTGTACCATCTAGGTTTATGTAAGTATACTTTATGAGGTATACAAAATGAGGAAATAATATGTTTCTCAGAATGTACCCCTATTAAATGATGCATGGTTTTATAACTGTAAACTTAGGAATTTAAGCTATTAACACATGACCCTGTTCATCTTATTTTCTAATCATCGAGTGATTTGGTTGTTCATTAATTGAACAGTTATTATTAGTTATATGCCACAGACTGTTCAAGGCACAGGAGTGGAGAAATCATTTAAGTTAATTTTTTGAGGCTCAGGCCAGTAAGGGAAACAGACATGGGGACAAAAAATTGTGGTTGACAATGGTATGTTTTATTTTTTAATTGTTTTCTTTTCAATTTTAACTTTTTATTAGTGCATGATTGTGGTACATACTAATTGCATTCCTTCTGGAGAGTTGTTATATATGTACTTAACACATCTGGATTCTTTTTTATTTTTAAGAGAATAAAAAATAACAAAAAAATTAGAAGTGATACAGAATTTCAGACCATACTCCTAAGTAAAATAAATTAGAGCTACATGTGTAAACTTTATATTGTCTCCCTAGTGTAAGAACCTGAAAATGTACATCTTAATTCTTTTTTCTTCTCCTCTTCTTTCTCACTCTCCATTTCTTGAGCCTTTCTCTTATGCAAGAGATCTATTTCCTATTATGTACCTTTTATTTTGCTCTTTATTTATATTTTGGGTTTCTCGTGTAAGAGAATCCTTGCAATGTTTAACCTTGTGTGTCTGATTTATTTCATTTAATATTATGGTCTTAAGGTGCAGCCACTTTCCTACAACTTCACAAGTTCAGCCTTTTTCATGACATAGTAGTACTGTATTCTATATTGTAGTTTTTAAAAATACATTTATTTGTTGATGGACATGTAAACTTCTTCCAAGATTTAGCAAGTAAAAATTGTGCTGCTATAAACATGGGTGTGTTAGTATCAATGTAATATGTTTTTAACTCTTTTGGGAAGATACCTAAAAGGCGAATAGCTGGGTTGAATGTAATTTCTACTTTTAGTTTTTTGAGGACTCTCTATACTGGTTTCCATAGTCGCTATTTTAGTTTACATTCCCAGCAACTTGCCAACATTTTTTATTTGATTTCTTGATGTTGGCCATTCTTCCTGGAATAAAATGGAATCTCAGTGTTGTTTTAATCTGCATTTCTTGAATGGCCAGAGATGTTGAACATTTCTTCATGTATTTGTTGACCATCTTTATTTCTTCTTTTGTAAAGCATCTATTTATTTCACTTACCCAGTTTTTGAAGGATCCTTTATTTTACAGAGTTTATTTTTTGAGTTGTTTATACAGTCTAGATATTAGTCCTTTCTTTGAGGAATACCTGCCAGAATTTTTTTTCCATTTGTCTTTCACTTTGTTGGTTTTTTTTTTTCCTGCTTTCTAAAAGCTTTTTAATTTGATAATGATCCCACCAGTTGATTCCTGGTACTATTTCCTGTGCCACTGGAGTTCTGTTCAGAAAGTATTTGCTTGTGCCTAGACTTCAAGAGTTTTACCTATTTTATCTTCCAGCAGGTTGTGTTTCTGTTTTTACATTTAGTTCTTTGATCTATTTTGATTTTAGTTTAGTATGTGGTAAGATATATGAGTCTAAATTCAGTCTTCTGCGTGTGGTTAGCTCGTTTTCCCTGTACCTTTTATTACTGAGACTTTCTTTCCTCCAGGGTATGTTTTTGGCCCTTTTGTCAAAGGTTAAATAGTTGAACATGCTTTGGGATTGTTTCTGCATCCTCTATTCTGTTCCATTGAATTTCATGTGTGTTTTTTTGCCAGTACTAGGCTGTTCTTATCACTGTAGCTTTGTAGCATGACTTCAAGTTTGTGATCATGATGTTTTCCACTTTGCTTATGTTACCCAGAATTGCTTTTGCTATTCTTGATCTCTTCTGCTTCCATATAAGTTTTAATACTTTCTCTAGTTCTGTGATGAATGCTGTTGATATTTTGATTGGGATTTTTAAAAAATTGTATATCAATTTTGGAAGTATGACAATCTTGACTATATTCATTCTGCCTATCCAGAAATAGGGGATATCTTTGCATTTTCTGAAGTCATCATCTATTTTCTTTTTTTTTTATTATTTTAGAAACATAAAAGTACAAAAACATATTGACAAACAGACACCAATTATCATAAAAAATAGTACAATCACAACTAATCTATAGACAAGGTGATATGGTCTCAACAGTGGTTATTGCTTTATCCATTGATATCTTCGAATTGTAAATGTATGAACCCATATACAGACATGCAAATTTAG
>PVLD010021956.1:0-30317 GCA_004027595.1 Dinomys branickii
CACTTCTCTAGATTGATTTTCTGCTTGATCCTGCAAAGAATACAAATGTCTTCATATAAAAGTCTTTCAAACTAGATATACAGGAAATCTGTGTCTTACTGCAAAAGATACAACATCACTCAGGAGAATGTGACTACAGAGAAGCTGTCTCCTGGTCTGCAGCGTTATCACGTCAAAATTCAGCATCCAAAACAATACTACAAGTGCGGCCCATGTATGAAAATGATTTCTGTGTTTTCCTCACTTGCAGTCAATCTGCATCAGTCCCTGCAGGAACCGCTTCTGCTAAAGTAATAAAATAGGTAGATTTTCCCACTGTAGCCCCCTGGTCATGGCCAGAATAAGAGGAGCACAGACTTGTGAGTCCCTCGTGCCCGCCGAGGGACCAAGGAAAAGAGCTGGGAACAGAGGAGAAGCCACCACCCCATCCTGGGCTGTGCAGTGCTCACTGGGGCACCAACTTCCACACCCTGCTACTTTTCGTCACGGGCTTCTCAGAGACAACGCCCTGCAGTAACACTGCTCTCACTGAATTTGCTTTGATCAGTGAGAGAGGTGATATAAGACTCTGGATTTATAAAAGGCCTCCTGAACGTCACTTTGCAGAGAGTTCTCTGATATATCTCAGGTTTGACTTTTAAAAAGCCATAAATGGAATGAAGTAGCAAACATTTAAGAACTAAATAAGTAAATACATACTTGTTCAATTCATGACACAGCCTTACTGGTTTTTCAGAAATTTAAATCAGATTTGTCTTCTCCTGACACCTGACCTGCTCTCCTCCTCCTCATAAACCATAAACTGACCTGCCTGGCTCAGCTAGGTGTAAACACCCTAACCTGGAAAGTGAAATCACTTTTACTGGCACAAATTTGACCTCAGAGACTCTGCCCTCCCACCCTTGCCCCTCTCTTTTTTATTATTATTATTATTATTTTTATTTTAAAGACAAAAGAATGGAGACATATGAACCAGAAAAGCCATAAACAACACAGAAAATGCAAAGTTATACAGAATATAGTAGGGAATTAGCACTGGATGTTGTATTACATAATGTTATCTTCACATTAGTTAACACAAAAACATTAAAGGAAATACCAAATTATAGAGAAGATAGTAGGGAATTTGCACTGGATGCTGTGTAATATAAAGTTATCTTCATTTCTGCTAGTACAAAAACGACTGAGGAAATACAGAATTATAGAGACCATAGAAGGGAATTAGCTCTGGATGCTGTCCTACATAATGTTACCTTCACATGTTACTCAGTTACACAGATGATGGCCCATTTGATCATTCAATTTTCTCCTCCCTCATCTCCGTTGCCCTACCACCCAATCAGTCATCTTCCCTGTGATAATAACTGTACTCCTGGGTTTATATCCTTGGACTCTCACCTTGGGAAGAGATATAGCTGCCTCAGACTATACTATAACATACAGGGGTGTATACAAACTGCCATGGTCGTAGGTGGGAAAGCACATATGCTCAAGTGGACCGCCTGGCTCCACCCTGTCATCATGCTATGGGTGGGGGCGGGTCCAGTCCATGAGGTGCCCTGAGCAGGGCCCTCAGCGGAGCAGCCACCGGGTCCACTGTGGAGCAGCAGAGAAGCAGTCGTGGGGCCCACAGTGGAGGAGCCGCGGGGCACGTGCCCCTATCGGGGCACCCTCTCAGACCCTTTTGGCTCTGCCCCGTTGCCTTGATGCCAGAGGCCCTATCTTCCCCTCTCACCTCCTCCTGATCTCCAACATTACCATTCCCCACCCCTTGCAGCTGGGCAATGGGTCTCCGAAGCTGAAGCTGCGAACGCTGAAATGAGGGCGTGGGCCAAGGGTGTGCCTGGAGCGGCGACCTCCTCCCTCTCCGTCTCGTCTCCCTCCGACTGCGCCACGGCAGATCCGCGATCCCCCCTCCAGAGGAGGTTCTGCTTAGACCTTCCGAGGGTTTCAGTTCCCATCCCAGATCCCTCTTGAGTTCAGGACATCCACCTCCTTCCTCTCTGTCCTTCACATGTTGCCACACTGCTATGTCTGAGTGTCATTCCTCCGGGAGGTTCTCTCTCTGCTGCCTACCCGGTCGCCATGGGTTCATATAAGGTTCATATATGCAAGCTGTAGGGAGACACTCTTGTTGCTTGTATTAGTAGTTTGGGGTGAGTCCTGAAGCCTGTGTGAGCACCTTGAGCCTCGGCGGCCTGCGCAATCACCACCTGTTCCTGACAGCAATGGGACGAGTCCGAGACCCTTGCTCCTCTCACCAATCCTCTAATACCTGCGTCTGCCTCTCTGTACTACAGGCAGAGTGCAGATCACTAGAGGGCAGATAACTGAGTCCATGCAGGCGAATGTGCCCTCATTGATTCCCCTGAGAGCACCACCAACACTGCAGAGAACATGCTTTATATAGGCTCCAAAATCCATTGTGTGCACCTCATAGCAGAATATCTGCTGCCTGGAGCTTTGAAAAGTATAGGAATTTGTCCCCAAATTCAACTTCCAATTGGTTTCTGAGTCTGTTCTAAAGCACTTGCCACAATTTCTCCTACCTCATAGTAAATAAAAAATAAAATTAGATCACTACTTCTTATTCAAATAAGTTTTCCCTCCATTGAAATACTCACCATGTTAATTACCTGTTGTACTGATCTGCTTTCCAGTTTAGGACAATTATGTTCAAACCTCCAACTCTGAAGGGCAGTTTCATCTGGCTTTACATTCATTTGATGGGGACTGGCTTCAAGACAGGAATCTCAGTACAGCACAGCCAGGAAAAGCAAGGCCGCTCAGTGCTCAAGGGGCAAGAGCCTGAGTGGGGCAGAAAGTGAGTGGGAGACACAGCCATGAGGAAACAGAGCCCCCCACACCTCCAGTCTGATCCCAGCTCCTCAGAGAACTTTAAGCTTGACCGTCTGTGGATTCATCTG
Organism: Dinomys branickii; assembly: GCA_004027595.1. Lineage (NCBI taxonomy): Eukaryota > Metazoa > Chordata > Mammalia > Rodentia > Dinomyidae > Dinomys > Dinomys branickii. The sequence continues at coordinate 2,928 of PVLD010021956.1, forward strand.
CTGAGCTCTCATCACACTCAAGATCCAGTCATCTCTCTCAGTCTTTCCATAAAGTATGGCTCAAAGTTAATCTGAACCATCCCCACTGCCCTGCGTCAATAATGAACAATGTAATTTCTTCATTTAACATTTTTGAGTGTCATCCTAACAAATGCAGCCAATATCTGCTCATTCCTGCACTGGGCATTTCAGTGACCTCCAAGGAGATTGACTGGCACTGGGACTCCTGTCTTCCTGTAGCTGCACACAGAGTCTAAGGATGGGCTGTGCCTGGGGAATGTCCGCTGAGACCCACAGGGGAGAGCACTGCTCACAGTGGACATGGCCTGGCCTTAGGCCAACGTGAGGGCAGAGCCCTTCCGGGCACTAGCTGTGCTCCAGGCAACAGGGCTGATACTGTGGGAAGAACTGACAGCCTCACGGGGAGCATCCCCCGCTACCTGCCTCTCCTGGGTCAAAACATGTTTTGTCTTCCTGCTGTGGCGCAGTACATGCCTGAGTATGACAGCTGCTGGAGTTGTTTAATACCCGTGTTGATTGGAAGAAAGTACATGACAATAAAATGAGCTTAATAAGCACATCTAAATTGAAATTCTCAGATTTCTGTGTGCATTATTATAAGCAGCTGAAAGGAGCATGGGAGGCATGGCCTTTTGCAGGACACATGTGGCACTGGGTATGAGAATGTTTGAAAACTGTGTCGTGAAGTCAGGGCTACAGTAATCTCATAGAGTGGCAGAAGGGGAATATTGTCATTCGTAACAGGAACGAATCTGGGAGGGCTTCCCCAGTGAGGGTTTGGGGACTGTAGTTATTGGCAGAGAATGTGGAGTGTTCTGTTGTCTGGGTGGTCCTCACTGCTCAGGCTATTACAGACAGCTGAGATAGAAACACTATACACAGTCAGACAGCTGTAGGCCCTGGAGAGAGTCAGGGCAAAGGTGAAAAGTCATTACAACTGTGCCCAGAGGTACATCTCCTTAATAGGAGGCCTCAGGATAAAGGTGGAATGACCAGGCTTGAGATTGTGGAAACACCTGTTCTAGTGAAGTCTAGAAAGAATTCAGTCACCTCCTTAGAGACCAAGACCTTCACACCACCCTGTCCTGAAAAGTTCTTTATTCCGTCTATGTACACTTGCTGCAGGATTTGCTTCCCTGGTGGACGAACATCAAACAAGCAGCTACACTTACCATCTTATTGGTTGATCATAATGGTAACCCACACTGCATCCATGTGGTTGTGCTCTATAAAACTCCTTCTGAGAAGTGGGGTTCTTGACCACACACCTGGGACCCCTCCTTACTCTCAGGAGCTGTATCTCCCCCTTCAGTAAATATTTCCTAGTCTTAACCTCCCTTATTCCTTACAATTTATTCTTTGGGTTTGGGGAACACCAACTCGGCACATTGTATGTCTAGCAGTTTGGGAGATATTACATTTCCCCTACATCACTGGGAGGTCCTATATGACTCATATATCAGTGTCATAGAAATGATATGGAAAAGGTTCCAATTATTTCCTATAGAAAATTTTATTGAATTCTAAAACAATTTACTTTTCTTGAAATCACTCTTGAAACCAATATTAAGGATATTGTAGTTATTTATTCAAAAATATTCACAAATCAATTTTTGATACAAAAAGAATTACATGTGTTCATGTTTGCCATTTCTAAGAAATAAGTTAATTATACATTCTCTTCAAGTGTGAAGAACATTGCACCATTTTTTGGTGTAAGGATTAAAAATATTTGAATTTTGAGTATTCCTGGCAGGAACAATATCCTGGTCTCCAGATTCACAGGCTCTGAGAAGCCCTCACCTTGAAAGCTGAAGCTCCTCTTTGTTACAATCACAAAATTGCCCTGAATTTTAAAACAGGGCCTGGTATCACTCTCCATGCCCCAAGGGAACTCAACCTTGAGGAGTGAGGAGGTGAGCACTCTCGCTGGATGTGGAAGAAGGGGCTTGAGCTCCACACCCTGGGGCTTTCCCAGTGCTAACTCCATCTCCTCAGAGGACAGATCTGTGTCCAGGACTTCAGGGAGAGACGGATGGAGTTGAGTGTGAACCTGGATGCTGAGGTCTGAGCAGGGCAGCCCAAGGAAGAGTATCCAGGGAGCCCGAGGCCTTGTGTGGGTGACACAGGGTGAGGCAGCCGGGATGCAGAAGACCAGTGCTTTCTTGGAAGACCCCACCTTTCCCAGCAGCCCCAGGGGAGGCGCTCTCATCCTGAGAGTGCTGTTCAGGGAGGGAGGACGGAGCCTTCACCTGCCACACAGTGACCACATAGTGACCACAGAAAGACAGGGGCTTGGGTGCAAACTCAGAGACATCAGGAGTCAAAAGCCACATAAAATGGAGCTCTTGTTCTGTTTTCTGTGAAACTCTCTTCTGCCCAGAAAAATTGATTACTGCATCCCACAGCACCTTAGGGGAACAGTCATATTCACTCACTTGGAATATAAAGCCCATTCCGTGTCTTTAGAGCAAGACTAAGACGCTAAATACTTCTTTCCTGCAGTGTCAAATGCCTATGGGTTTAGAAACTAATGAGGCTGAAGCAGGAGGACTGCTTGAGACCAGGAGTTGAGGGCTAATCTGGACAAAACTGTGACACCTTGTCTCAGAAACTGCGTGAAAGACATGTGAAATAAATAAAAACCATTTGTGCATAAACTAAATGGACAATAGGTGGATTGCTATGATGTATGAATAAGCTCACATGCTGGTATATTTCACTGAAGAATCATAATTTGACAGACAATATATTTTTTCATTTGCTATATTCCATTTTTATCCAATGACAGTGAAAATGTACTGTTTTGGGGAGGAAATTTCATATGCTGGCGGTAATTATTGTTTAGATTTTCAGTGTTGGAGAACATACAGTCTCTGGGTGAGCAGATAACTGCACATTAGAAGGAACTGTAGATTAGAGATTATTTCAATGGTCTGTGCTGTCACATTCAGTTATTGTGATTCTGGGATATATAAAAGTAAATGGAACTCAGAGGTGAAGATGTACATTCAGGAAAACTCCCTTTACATTTCCATAATAAACATGAGAAAAGGTAATAACGTGATTTGTCTGTCAGGTACGTTTATAGTGGTCAGCGTGTCAGCTAAGGAAGATGGAGAAAAGCATTTGAGGGCCGAGGGTCAGGTGTGTGCAAGTTAGGTTGAGTGTTTTGATGGGGATTCATGGCAACGTGTCTTTTCCTTGAATTTTTACAGTTAAAATTCTCATCAAATCTTTTGATCACACAGTACATTCTAAATGACAAAAATGTTTTTCCATTTTCCATTTAAGTTGCTCCACTGTAATAAACTATTATTGCCAAATTAATAAGAAATGCAAGCAACTTATTTTTATTGGGGAGACCAAAAATACAATTTTCACACGAGAACACATAATTGTTGTCATGTCATATGATCAAATGTTTAAATCTTGGACATTAATCCTAATTTTTGAGGCCTCATCACTGAATAATTCTTTAGTGAGTCTGCACCGCTGGACACACTGAGGCATAAATTTACCTACGTTTTACAGAGCAGAACTTCTCACTCACTCTGCCCAGGGCTCCCATCACCTCCTTGTTCCTCAGGCTGTAGATGACAGGATTGAGCGCGGGGGTGAGGATGGTGTAGAAAACAGCAGTGACCTTGTCTTCGGCTGGAGATCGGAGGGACTTGGGGCGGAGATAAGTGTAAGCAAAGGGTGCCATGTAGAAAGTCACCACAGTGAGGTGGGAGCTGCAGGTGGAATAGGCTTTCTTCCTGCCCTCATGGGAGTGCATGTGGTAGACAGAAAGGACAACTTTCCCATAGGAAAACACAATAACTGTGGACGGAACCAGGAGAAATATGATGGTGCTGAGAAACACAGTGTACTCATAGACTCTAGTGTCCCCACATCCCAAAGATAGCATGGCAGGGACATCACAAAAGAAATGATTGATGGCCCTGGACCTGCAGTAAGGGATATGGAGGATGTACACTGTATGAGCACAGGAATTGACAGCACCCAGTGCCCAGGATCCCAGGGTCATCAGCACACACACTCTTCTGTTCATGCGGATGGGGTAGTGCAGAGGACAACAAATGGCTACATAACGGTCATAGGCCATGGACATCAGGATTAGTCCTTCTGCTCCTGCCAGAGTCACAAAGAAGAAAGCCTGGAACCCACACCCAATGAAGGAGATGGACTTGTTTCCAAAGAGAAACCCGGAAGCCATCTTGGGGACAGTGGTGGAGACGTACATGAGGTCCATGAGGGAGAGCTGACTGAGCAGGATGTACATGGGCGTGTGCAGGTGAGCATCCAGGACGATGAGCAGGACCATGGACAGGTTGCCAGCCAGGGCCATCAGGAAGATGGGAAAGATGAGAATGAAGAGGACAAGGCCCACACTTGATGGGGGGAACAGGCCCAGGAGGATGAAGTCAGTAGAGGTCTGAGTGTCATTTTCCATCATTAATTTATGTAGTTTATCCTGAAGAAAGATACAGCAGTAAGTGTGTGTAGATCATCACTACATTTGACAAAGTCCCTAGTGTCATCAGCTTGTGACATGGTCAAAACTTACACGTATTTTAAAATGCAACAGGGAATAGGTATTGATCATTAAACTACTTAGAAAACTTGCTAGTAAAATTAGATCTTGATTTATTCACAAATTACACAATTTGTAAAGAAAGAAACAATTTTAAAAAAGTAAATTGCAGTTCTCCTTCTATGACACTATTATTTAATGAAACAACCATTTAGGAACTAAAAGTTTTGGAAGAAATCTCAAATTTTAAATAATAATATTTCTATTAAATATCTATGCACATGAAATGGTTTACTGATGCATTGTAATTTACACCATATCAAATTCTGATGTATGATCAAAATTTATGCTAAGGAGCCTATGTAAATGCACATTTTAGTAAATTTTCTATTATGAATAAATTTTAATATCAACATGCATGATTGTTTCCTAAAATGATTTTAGACTAAATGCTATTATTTTACCCAGCAAATTCTTATTTTAATGAAATATATTTCCTTCTTTCATATAGTCTGTGCGCAAAATTCCCATGGCAAATTTCCTTTAAATCAGATATAAATGAAATATTTATTTGTTGAGAAATCTGCAGTGAGCCAGACATGGCGGTGCATGCCTGTAATCCCAGTGCTTGGGAGACTAAGGCAGGAGGATCATTGTGAGTTCGAGATATTCCTGGGCTACAAAGTGAGCTCAAGGTCAGCTGGAACTGCATTGCGAGATCTTCTCTCAAAAAGACCTAAAAAGGAAAAAGAAACCTGCAATGAACTCACACTGACATGCACCTCTTACATGACATTAGAGTAATTCACACCTGGTGGTTTCAGTGCTCAACATCATCCTTTCTCTTATAGTCCTTTCTCCACATTAGAAACTTTATACTGTGCTGAGTTTCTCCAAAGAGTTCATTCAAGTGGAAAAAAGTCACAGTGAAAGACGTTCAGTACCAGTCATCTTTTTGGAAACATAAATCATAATCACAATGAAACACCACTGTACATTCAGTGGAAAGCTCTCATAGGAGAAACAAATGAAACAATATATGATTTTCTGGAAGTGCAGAGAAAGGGGAAATCATTCTGCATTTTTGTGAGAGGGAGAATGGGTACTGATAGTGTGGAATACAATATAGTAATTCTTCAAAAATTCACAGGGTTTAATCATGATCTAGTAATTTTGCATTTGAATTTGAACCTGAATTCTTTCGTAGCCACTTCCAAATGAGCATAATTCACACTATACACAAGGGAGAAATATCTTAATTTGATTCATAAAAATATCTGGTATGTGTATTCACTGTAGCACATGCAGCATTTCCATGGAAATAAACATTGATATATGGTATAGATTGGATACATTTTGATGACATTTTACTAAGTGAAACAAGCCAACCACACAAAGACAAATACTGTATTATCTCTGCTCTGTACCACTCACCATGCTGAAAATCTTAGCAAAGGAGAGTGAAGAGGGGGATCTCCAGGGCTGAGTGTAATCTGGGGAGGAAGAGTTATCTGCAAGCACAGATTTAATTCAGGGAGTTGGACAAGTTCTGGAGACGCCCGACGTGGTAAATCCAGAGCGGCGTGAATGCACTTAGTGCTATGGAGCCGTGCGCAGCAAAATGAACAAAAGACTAAATAGTGCCTAAGTATTTTTACCTTAGTATAGTAAGAACTCTCTAATGTACCAAATTTCAGTATGTGGAGTCCCTGTAGAGCTGAAGATAAGTGAAAACAGTATTCTGAGCCATGTTGGAATAATTTACAACTCATTGTTCTTTGATTTGTGTAAATCAGCAAGGAAAATTTAGTAGAACAATTACTTTTGTAGAGTTCATTAGAAAGAAAATCAGGGTAGACTGATCCAAATCCAGCGACTTTATGTGAGAATTTAAATTTTCAGCAAGGAGAAAGAGCGATAGTGGAAATACTAATACACTAAGCACTGAGGAGATTTCTATCACTTGTTCCTTACGCTTATTTACAGTTATCCTTATTCACGGTTCAAGAAATGGATCAATGAATGGAAAGCAAATGCCGCAACAGATCTGAGTTTCCTACCCTGTCTCAGGAGCACCAGTAGGCACCTGTGTGATTACCCAAGGTCCAGCGGACAAGTGTTCCTCACAGCAGCGGAGCGTGCTGTGTGTGTGATACGCGAACACTATTACCGACAGAGATGCAGCCTCAGGTATCCAGCATTTGTTTCAGTGACATAAGAGAACATTTTTGGCTCAGAATACCTACCTTCCATCCATCTGTCTGTCCCTCCATCTATCCATGCACCCGTCCATGCATCAGTGTAACTATGAATGTACATATCTACGTATGTGTCTATCTAAGTGGCCTATAGCTATAATTTTAATCATCTCCATGGTAAAATAACTATTCATAACCAATTTGAAGACCATTTTAAACATTTCCACATACTTTGATTTTCTTTTACTTTAAATGGAATTTTTGAAAACAGAACGGAAGCAAAATGCCAACAACACAGTCAGAACAAAAACAATAAGAATGATACAGGGGTTCAGAACAAAATGATAGAGGTTAACAGTGGTTGTTGTATTACATACTTACATATTTTACATTCATTAAAGTTGGAGAGATGACCAGATGTAAGAATACAATATTAATCACTCCATTAAAGATTTGTATTCCTCACAAGCTGTGGAATGTGGACGTCGGGGGCGCCCACAGTTACAGGGAGGAAGACTGTACAGGAAGACAGCGGATGGAGTCAGTCCCCCTGAGAAGCAGCAGCCCTTGGGTTAGGGCTCTGTCCCACCTGAAAGGACAATGTGAGGCCTCGAATTTATTGGTTGTGCATATGATTATGTAGGTTGATTAGGAACATTTTAATAAACACAAGCTTCTCTGTTTATATAAGTAAGTATTTAAATATTTTTAAATCTTCCCTTGAGTTAGCTTTCAAACATGGGTATAAGGTAATCCTGACACAGAAAATATGGTATTTTTTCTCTGCTGTGAGAAACTGAAAGTGTAAGTAAGGGCCAACACGTATAATAGACACTGTGAAATATGAAGAAGCATTCTCAAAATCAAAGCGAATTATAGAGGAGAGAGAGAGGGAAAGTGAAGGAAAAGGAAAATTTGAGAAGGAAGGAAAATTCAAAACAAAGCTTTTGTAAATAAGGAGCAGAACAGGAGTTGAAAGGCGTGAACCAGATAGAAAAAAATAATTAAGATATATTGTGTACGGATGAAATTTCCCTATGATGATTATGGTCATTATATACATCAAAAATGTACCATTAAATTTAGTGAAGAAAAAAGTAAAACTGAAATGAAAGAGGTAAATTTTGTTGAAATAGAAATTTTCGAAAGGAGAACAATTATGGCGAAAGGCTATGAAAATTTTCTTTAAGCTCCAACAAGATTATATTATTGTTTAACACTCACTCTCTTAGGTGTCTTCTTGTGTATCTTTTACCACCTGTTTAGAGTAATTTTTCCCTTGATCCTACAAAGAATATGAACATCTTCATACACAAGTGTTTCCAAGTGGGTGTGAGGGAAATCTGCATCTTATTGCCAATGATACAACGCCACCCAGGAGCATGTCACTGCAGAGAAATAGTCTCCTGGTCTGCAGTGCAATCACACACATATATAGCATCAAAACAAAATTCTACAATGTAGAAAATGAATGAAATGAATCCTGTGTTTTCCCCATTTGCAGTCAATCTGCGCCAGTCCCTGAAGGAACCAGTTTTGCTAAAGTAATAAAATAGGTAGATTTCCTCACTGTAGCCTCCTGGTCCAGGCAGGAATGAGGAGCACAGTCTTGTGAGACCCTGGTGCCCACCGATGGACCAAGGGAAAGAGCTGGGCACTGAGGAGCAGCCCCGCCCCCATCCTGCACTGCGTAGTGTTCGCTGGGGCAGAGACTTCCACACCCCGCTCCTTTTCATCTCGGGATTCTCAGGGACAGCGCCTTTCAGTAACGCTGATCTCAGTGAATTTGATTTGATCATTGAGAGAGGTGGAATAAGTCTCTGGATTTATAAAAGGCCTCCTCAATGTCACTTTGCAGGGAGTCATCTGAGTTAGCACAGGTTTTACTTTTTAAAACCAACAAGTAGAATGAAGTATCAAACATTTAAATACTAAACAAATACTTACTTGTCAAATTCATAACACAGTCTGACCGGTTTTTCAGAAATTTAAATCAGTTTTGTCTTCTCCTGACACCTGAAATATGCTCCTCCTCGTGATAAACCATAAACTGACCTGCCTGGCTCAGCTAGAACTAAGCACACTAACCCGGAAAGGGAAGTCACTTCTATTGGTACGACTTCGACTTCAGTGACTCTGCCCATTCACCCTTGCTCCTCTCACCAATCCTCTCATACCTGGGTCTGCCTCTCTGTACTAGAGACAGAGTGCAGATCACTACAGTGCAGACAGCTGAGCCCACGCAGGGGAACGTGCCCTCATTGCTTCCGCTGACAGCACCTGGGCCCCTGCAGAGCACATGCTCAAGATAGGCCCCAAAATCAGTTGCTGTTGTGTGCATCTCACAAAGCAGGATGTCTACTGTGCAGCAGTTTGCCAAGTGTAGGAATTTGTCCTCAAATTCAAGTTCCTATCTGTTTCTGATTCTGCTTCTACAGGACTTGCCAGAAATTCTCCTACCTCATAGTAAATAAAAAATAAAATTAGGATTAATACTTCTTATTCAAATAAGTTTTCCCTACACTGAAAAGCTCACTATCTTCATTACCTGTTGCACTGGTCTGCTTGTCAGGTTCAGACAATGTTTCCAACATGGACAACTCCGAAGGGGGGTTACTCTGGCTTTGCATTCATTTGATGGAGATTGGCTTCACGACAGGAACCTCACTACAGAAGAGCCAGGAGAAGCAAGGCTGCTCAGTGCTCGGTGGGCAGGAGCTTGAGAGGGTCAGAAAGAGTGTGAGCAGGAGACACAGCCGTGAAGACACTCAGCCCGCCCAGCTCCAAACTGAGCCCAGCTCCTGAGGGCACTTTTAGCTTCCCCTCCTGCGGGTTCATCTGCTGCGCTCTCACCCCCACGATCCAGTCGCCTATCACAGTCTTCCCATAAAGCTTCACTCAAAGTTAATCTGAACTCTACCCACTGCCCTGCATCATTAATGAACAATGTAGTTTCTCCATTTAAACTTTGTGAGTGTCATCCTACCAAATGCAGTCCCTATCTGCTCATTCCTGCACTGCGCATTTCAGCGACCTCCAAGGAGACTGAATAGCACCAGAATTCCTGTCCTTCTGTAGTTATGCATTGAGTCTAAGGATGGGCTGTGCCTGGGGAATGTCCCCTGAGACCCCCACAGGAGAGGGCTGCTCACTGTGGACAAGGCCTGGCCTGAGGCCAAGGTGAGGGCAGAGTTGTACTGGGCACTAGGCTGCTCTCCAGGCTGCCAGGGCTGATGCGGTGGGAAGGACAGCCTCACTGGGAGCATCCCTGGCTACCTGCCTCTCATATGTCAGGACATGTTTTTTCTTCATGCTGTGATTCAGTACATGCCTGGTATGATGGCCTGCTTGAGTTATTTATTTCCCGTGTTGATTGAAAGAAAGTACACGACAATAAAATGAGTTTAATAAGCGCATCTAAATAGAAATTCTCAGATTTCTGTGTGCATTATTATAAGCAGCTGAGAGGATCATGGGAGGGATGGCCTTTTGCAGGACACACTGGGAATCAGGTATCAGAGTGTTTGAAAATGGTGCTGTGAAGTCTGGAGTACAGTAATCTTATAGGGCAACAGAAGTGTTTTGTTGTTGGTAACAGGAACAAATCTGGGAGGGCTTCCCCAGTGAGGGTTTGGGGACTGTAGTTATTGGCAGGGAATGTGGAGGGTTCTGTAGTCTGGGTGGTCCTCACTGCTCAGGCTATTACAGACAGCTGAGATAGAAACATTAGAGGCAGTGAGACAGGTGTAGACCATAGAAAGAATCAGGGCAAAGAGGAAAACTGATTAAAACTGTGCCCAGAGGTGCATCTCTTCAATACGAGGCCTCAGAATAAAGGTGGAACGACCAGGCCTGATGTTATGGTAACACCTGTTCTAGTGAAGTCTAGAGAGACTTTAGTCATCAACTTGGGTGACCAAGACCTCCACACCACCCCGTCCTGAAAAGTTCTTTATTCCGTCCATGTATACTTGGTACAGGATTTGCTTCCCCGCTGCATGAACATCAAACAAGCAGGTATACTTACCATCTTATTGGTTGATCATAACTGTAACCCACATTGTATCCATGTGGTTGTGCTCTACAAAACTTCACCTAGAAGTGGGGTTTTTGACAACCTACTCAGGACCCCTCCTGTCTCTCAGGAGCTGTATCTCCTCCTTCAGTAAATATTTCCCGCTCCTAAGTCCCTTGCTCTTTACAATTCACTCTTTGGTTTTGGGGAACACAGACTTGACATATGGTACATCTAGCAGGCTGGGATTTATTATATTTCCCCTACATCACTGGGAGGTCCTAAGTGATTCCTATATCAGTGTCATAGAAATGATATTCTAAAGATTCCAATTATTTCCTCTAGAAATGTTATTGAAACCTAAAACAATTTAATCTTCTGGAAATCGCTCTTGAAAGTGATGTTAAAGATATTGTATTTATTCAAAATATTCGCTAATCAATTTTTGCTACAAACAGAATTATAAATGTGTTCACATTTGTCATTTCTAAGAAATAGGTTAATTATACATTCTCTTCAAGCATGAGTAACATTGCACCATTTTTTGTGCAAGGATTAAAAGTATTTGAATTTTCAATATTCCTGGCAGAATCAGTATCCTGATGTCCAAATTCACAGACTGTGAGAAGACTTCACTTTGAAAGTTCAAGCTCCTCTTTGTTACAAACAGAATATTGCCCTGAATCTTAAAGCAGGCCCTTGTTTCACTCTCCAGGCCCCAAGGGGACTGAAGTTTGATTTGGAGGAGGTGAGCACCCTGACTGGATGTGGAAGGAGGGGCTTGATCTCTACACCCTGGAGCATTCCAGGTGGTGACTCCAGCTCCCCTGGGACAGTTCTGTGTCCAAGACTTCAGGAGGAGACAGATGGGTTTCATTGTGAACCTGAACACTGAGGTCTGAACAAGCAGCCCAAGGTAAACTCTCCAGGGAGCCCAAGACTTTGTGTGAGTGACTCAGGGTGAGGCAATCGGGATACTTGAGGAGCAGGGAATCTCTGGAAGACCCCACCTTTCTCATGGGTCCCAGGGGAGGTACTGTCATCCTGAGAGTGCTGTTCATGGAGGGAGGACAGAGTCTTCACCTTCCACACAGTGACCACAGATAGACATCAAACTGAATGACATCAGGAGTCAAAACTCATATAAATTGCCATTCTTGTTCTCAGTTTTCTCTGAATATCTCTTGTCAGCCCAGAGGAATTATTTACTACATCCCACAGTGCTTTGAATGAGCAGTCAAATACACTCACTTGGAATATACAGCCCATGGCATGTCCTTAAGAGCAAACTCACATGCTAAATACTTATTTCCTGCAGTTATGTATGCCTATGGGTTTAGACACTAAGGAGGCTAAGGCACGTGAACAGCTTGAGATCACAAGTTGAAAGCTACTGTTATGGCAAAAATCAAAAATCGGACTGAACTCTGCAGGAGATCAACAGGAGAAAGGTGATGGTGCTGAGAAACACAGTGTGCTCATAGACCCTGCTGTCCCCACATCCCAGAGTCAGCATGGCAGGGACATCACAAAAGAAATAACTGAAGGCCCTGGACCTGCAATAAGGGATATGGAGGATGTACACTGTGTGAGCATGGGCATTGACAGCGCCCAGTGCCCAGGATCCCAGTATCATCAGCACACACACTGCTCTGTTCATGCGGATGGGGTAGTGCAGAGGAGAGCAAATGGCCAAATAATGGTCATAGGCCATGGACATGAGGATCAGTCCTTCTGCTCCTGCCAGAGTCACCAAGAAGAAAGCCTGGAACCTACACCCAATGGAAGAGATTGATTTGTTTCCAAATAGAAACCCCGAAGCCATCTTGGGGACAGTGGTGGAGATGTAAATGAGGTCCATGAGGGAGAGCTGACCTAGCAGAACGTACATGGGCGTGTGGAGGTGGGCGTCCGGGAGGATGAGCAGGACCGCGGACAGGTTGCCAGCCAGGGCCGTCAGGAAGGTGAGAGAGGTGAGAGCGAAGAGCACAAGGCCGACCCTTGATGGGGGACAGGCCCAGGAGGATGAAGGCAGTGGAGCTCGGAGTGTCGTTTTCCATCATGAGTTCATATAGTTTCTCCTCAAGGCAGATACAACAGTAAATATGTACAGATCATTACTAAAGTCCCTAGTGTAATCAGCCTGTGAGTTAGTCAAAATTTACACATATTTTAAAACATAACAAGGAGTAAGTATTGATCGTTAATCTGCTTAGAAAATTTTCTAGTTGAACTAGATCTTGATTTACTAATAAATTCCACAACTTTTAAAGGATGAACTGAATTTGAAAAAGTGAGTTGAAATTCTCCTTCTGTGACATTATTATTTAATTAAGCAACAACAACAATTTGTGACCTAAAAGTTTTGGAAGAAATCTCTAACTTTAAATCACAATATTTCTATAACATGTCCATGCAGATGGAATGGTTTACTGCTGCATTGTAATTTACATCATATCAAATCCTGATGTACGATCAAAAGTTATGCTAAGGAGCCTATGTAAATGCACATTTTAGTATGTTTTCTATTATGAATAAATTTTAATATCAACATGAATGATTGTTTCTTAAAATGTTTTTAGACTAAATTCTATTATTTTACCCAGTACATTCTTATTTTAATGAAATACATTTTGTGGACAAAATTACCATAGCTAATTTCCTTTAAGTCAGTTATCAATGGAATATTTATTTCTTGAGAAATCTGTATTGAGCAAAAATGTCGGTGCATGCCTATAATCTCAGCACATGAGAGACTGAGGCAGGAGGATCATTGTTATTTTGAGATGAACCTGGGCTACAAAGTGAGCTCTAGGCCAGTCTGAACTGCGTGGCAAGAACTTCTCTGAAAAAGACCCAAAAAAGGAAAAAGAAATCTCTATGAATTCCCACTGCAAGCATATCTTACATAATATCAGAGTAATTGACACCTTTTATGTTTAATATTCACCGTCATCCTTTCTCTTTCAAGTCCTTTCTGCACATTGGAAATTTTATACTGTGCTGAGTTTCTCCAAAGATTTCATCCAACTGGAGAAAAGGCACAGTGAAAGGTGGTACCAGTCGTCTTTTGGGAAACATGTGACTACCCATCCACCCTTGCCCCTCTCATCAATCCTCTCGTGCCCGCATCTGCCTCTCTGTATTACAGGCAGAGTGCAGATCACTACAGCCCAGACACCTGAGTCCCTGAAGGGGAACGTGCCCTCATTGCTTCCCCTGACAGCACCTGGGCCCCTGCAGAGAACATGCTCAAGACAGGCTCCAAAATCAGTTCCCATTCTATGAACCTCACAGAGCAGGATGTTTTGCTGCACAGACCTTTGCAAAGTGTAGGAATTTGTCCTTAAATTCAAGTTCCAATCTGTTTCTAAGTGTGTTTCTAAAGCAATTGGCAGAATTTCTCCTACCTCATAGTAAATAAAAAATAAAATAGGATTACTACCTCAGATTAAAATGTATCCCAACATTGAAAAACTCGCTGCCTCTATTACCTATTGCACTGATGTGCTTTCCAATTTAGGACAATATGCCCAAACCTACAACTTCGAAGGACAGTTTAACTTTTCTTTGCCTTTATTTGATGGTGGCTGGCTTCAAGACAGGAACCTCACAACAGCAAGGCTGGGAGAGGAAATGTGGATCAGTGCTCAGCAGACAGCAGCCTGAGTAGGTCAGAAAGAAAGTGAGCAGGAGACACAGCCTTGAGGATACGCAGCCCACCCACCTCCAAGCTGACCCCAGCACCTCAGGGCACTTTTAGGTTGACTGTCTGTGTGTTCATCTGCTGAGCTCTAGTCACTCTCAAGATCCAGTGACCTCCCTCAGTCTTTCGATAAAATCTGGCTGAAAGTTAATCTGAACAGTCCCTGCTGCCCTTCATCATTAATGAACAATGTAGTTTTCCCATTTGACATTTTGAGCATCTTCCTGACAAATGCAGCTATCACCTGCTCCTTCCCGCAGAGGGCATTTCAGCAACCTCCAAGGAGACTCGTAGCAGGACTTGGACTCCTGTCTTTCTGTTGCTGGGCACTGAGACTAAGGAGGAGCTATGCTCTGTGGAATGTCTTCTGAGACCCAGAGAGGAAAGAGCAGTCCATGGGGACAGGCTCTGGCCTGGGGCCAATGTGTGAGCAGAGTTCTGCTAGGCGCTGAGCTGTGCTCCAGGTCATCAGGGCTGGTACAGTGAGAAGAATGGACAGCCTCATGGGGAGCATCCCCTGCTACCTGCCTCTCATGCGACAGGACCTATGTTGTCTTTGTGCTGTGACACAGTACATGCCTAGGCATGATGGCTGCTGGTGTTGTTTATTTCCCATGTAGATTGGAAGAAAGTAGATGACAATGAAATGAGTTTAATGAGGGCATCTAAATAGAAATTCTTGCAGTATTTTTATAGACAGCTAAGAGGACTCTGGACTTCATATACCTTGGCAGAACACAATGAGGACTCAGGTATCAGAATGTTTGCAAACGCTGCTCTGCAGTCTGGGCATAGTGACCTGATGGGGCGGCAGAAGAGTATTGCTGTGCTTGGCAACAGGAAGAAGTCTGGGAGGGCCACCCCAGTGAAGGTTTGGTGATTTGCATTTATTGGCAGAGAATGTGGAGGATTCTGTAGTCTCAGTGATAGTCATTGCTCAGGCTGTTACAGACAGCTGAGAAAAAAACACTATAGGCAGTGAGACAGGTGTGGGCCCTGGGAAGAATCTGGGCAAAGAAGAAACTTCATTACAGCTGTGGCCAGAGGTGCATCTGTTCAATACGAGTCCTCAAAATGAAGGTGGAATTTGGGTAACACCTGGTCTAGTGAAGTCTAGATAGACTTCAGTCATCTAGGGGGATGACCAAGGCCTCCAGACCCATCCTTTCCTGAAAAGTTCTTTGCTTTTCTCATGTACGATTGCTACTTGACCTGTTTCCCCACTAAATTAATATTACCTAAGTTGCTATACTTATAATCTTATTGTTTGGTCATAACTGTAACCCACATTATACTCATGTTGGTTGTGTGGTTGTGTTCTATAAAACTACCCCTGAGACTCTGGGTCCAGAGTAATCCACTGGGGACTGCTATTGCTCTATTTTCCACTCAATAAATATTTCCTATTCTTAACCTCACCTGTTCCTTAGAAATCATTCTTTGATTCTGGGCAACAGGAACTTGGCATACTGGACATATAGCAGGTTGGGAGTTATTATATTTCCCCAGTATCATTTGGAGGTCCTATGTGATTCCTAAATCTGTGTCACATAAATTATATTCTAGAAGTTCCTGTTATTTCCTCTGGAAAGGCTACTGAATTATAAAGCAGTTCACTCTTAAAATAGAAAATGAAAGTGATGTTACTATGGACATTGTAGGGATTTATTCACAAAATATTCACTAAATACAAGTTTTGTTACAAATAGATATATACTCATGTTCACAAATTTCTCATTTCTAATAAATAAATTATTACTTCTCTTTAGGCGTAAACAAGTTTGCACCAATTTTTGTGTCAGGTTTTAAAAATATTTGAATTTTCAATACACTGGCAGAAGCAGTATCCTAATGTCCGAATTCAAAGACTCTGAGTAGCCCTAACTTTAAAAGCTGAAGCTCCTCTTTGTTACAATCAGCAAATTGTGCTGAACATTAAAGCAGGGCCCTGTCTTGCTCTCCAAGCCCCAAGGAGCCTGAAGCTTGAGGTGAGGGAGGTGAGCACCCTTACTGGATGTGGAAGGAGTGGCTTGAGCTCAACACGCGTTATTTTCCAGCCCATCTGGGACAGGTCTGTGTCTGGGATTTGAGGAGGAAATGGATTGTACTGAGTGTAAACCTGGGTGCTGAGGTCTCAACAGGGCAGAAGCATCAACAGGGAGCCCAAGGCCTTGTGTGGGTGACACAGGGTGAGGCAGGTCGGATGCAGGAGGACCAGGACAACCCTGGAAGACCTCACCTTTCCCAGGAGCCCTAGGGGAGGCGCTGTCATCCTGACAGCGCTGTTCAGGGATGGAGGACGGAGCCCTCACCTACCACACAGGGACCACACAGTGACCACAGATAGACAGGGGTTCGAGTCCAAACTGAAAGACATCAGGAGTCAAAACTCACATAAAATGCAGCTTTTATTCTCAGTTTTCTGTGAAAATCTTTGCTCAGCCCAGAGTGATTATTTACTACATCCTACAGCGATTTGGATGAGCAGACATATTCAACACTTGGAAAATAAAGCCCATTCCACGTCCTTGAGAGTAAGAATGAGGTGTCAAATACTTATTTCCAGAAGTGTCATATGCCTATAAAGTTAGACACTTAAGAGGCTGAGGCAGGAGGAGGGCTTGAGCCCAGGAGTTGAGGGCTACCCTGGGCAGAACTGTGACACCTTGTCTCAGATACAGTACAAAGGATATGTGAGGTAAGAAAAAACATTTTTACACAGATTAAAGAGAATATGGATGGATTTATGTGCTTTAGAAATGGGCATACATGTGCTGATATATTTCATTGAAGAATCAAGAGTTGACAGATAATATTACACTTTTTCATGCATTATACTCTACTTTTTTATCCAAAGACACTCAAAATGAACTGTGCTTTAGTCAGGGAAATTCATGTGCTGATGGTAGTGTTTATTTAGAGTTGCGGTGTTTGAGAACACTCAGCCTGCTGTTTAACAGACACTGAGTGTTAGAAGTGATAATAGAATTCTGCTGATTTCAGTATCCTGTGGTGTCCCACGAAGTGAGACCAGGATGTATAAATGTAGTGTGGAATGTGTAGCTGATGATGTGGATTCAAGAAAACGTCCCTTATATTTTCATATTAAACAGGAGAAAAAGTAATAACAGGTTTTGTCCATCACATACGTTTGACGTGGTCAGTGTGTCAGCTAAGGAAGACGTAGGAAAAGTAGGGGGGGCAGAGTGTGAGCAAATGAGGCTGAGTGTTTCGAGGGGATTCATGGCAATGTGCCTTGTACTGTAATTTTTAAAGTTAAAAGTTTCATCAGGGTTTGATCACACAGCACATTCTAAAGCATTGAAAAATTTTCTGCATTTTTCCCTTTAGTTTCCCCATTATAATAAAATATTGTTCTCAATTGATGAAAAATGCAGACTCATTATTTTTACTGGAAAAGTGAGACAAAGAAAAACAAACTTTACATACATAATTATTATCATGTCAGAACTTCAAATTTACAAGCCTTTAACACTAATTCTAGTTTCTGAGGCCTCAGAATTAAACATTTTCTTCTAGTGTCTCTCCACTGCTGAATATACCAAGGCAGAAATTTGCTCACATTTTCAGAGAGCAAAATTTCCCAGTCACTGTTCTCAGGGCCCCCAGCACCTCCTTGTTCAGCAGGCTGTAGATCACAGGGTTGAGCACTGGGGTGAGGATTGTGTAGAACACAGCCACAACCTTGGCCTTGGCTGGAGATCAGAGGGAGTTTGGGTTGAGGTAAGCATAAGCAAACGGTGCAGGGTAGACAGTCACCACGGTGAGGTGGGAGCTGCAGGTGGAACAGGCCTTCTTCCTGCCTTCCCGGGAGCGCATGCAGTAGACAGCAAGGAGAACTTTCCCATAGGCAAATGCAATGACCATGAAAGGAATCAAGAGAAAGACTACCGTGCTGAGGAACACAGTGCACTCATGGACTCTAGTGTCCCCACAAGCCAGAGACAGCATGGCTGGAACATGACGGAAGAAGTGGTTGATGGCCCTGGACCTGAAGTAAGGGATATGAAGAGCATACACTGTGTGCACACAGGCATCGACAGCACCCATTGCCCAGGATCCCAGGGTCATCAGCACACACACTCTTCTGTTCATGTGGATGGGGTAGTGCAGAGGACAGCAAATGGCCACATAGCATTCATAGGCCATGGACATCAGGATCAGTGCTTCTGCACCTCCTAAACCCAGGAAGAAGAAACACTGAATCCCACACCCAACGAAGGAGATGGACTTGTTTCCATATAGAAACCCTGAAGCCATCTTGGGGACAGTGGTGGAGACATACATGAGGTCCATGAGGGAGAGCTGACTGAACAGGACGTACGTGGACGTGTGCAGGTGGGCGTCCGGGAGGATGAGCAGGACCATGGACAGGTTGCCAGCCAGGGCCATTAGGAAGATGGCAAAGATGCGAATGAAGAGCACAAGGCCGACCCTTGATGGGGGAAACAGGCCCAGGAGGATGAAGTCAGTAGATGTCTGAGTGTCATTTCCATCTGTCAGTTGATTAATTTTTACTAAGGGTTGACTGAAATGGTATGAAATATACAAAATAAGAAGTGATTCTAATTCATTATTTTACTAAAACTGACATATCCAATCACTACAGCTCTTGAATAAAGAACAGATTTTTAAAAGAGTTCCATTTTCTTCCTCTCACATTCATCTGAAATGGCAAATATGTTTGAACAAACCATCATACATCTGTCAATTTAGTAAAACCTTATTGCTTTAATCCCTTTGTTCAAGTTCAGAAAGTTTATTCACTTACAAAATCAGTTGTCATGAGAGAGAAACTTTTTGTTAAACTGCAAATCCCTAAATCCATCAGTGGAAGTAACTAAATTATAGACCCATATTTCAATACATTCTCTTCACACCTTGTGATACATTCACTTCCTATCTGATGGTAGATTATATTTATAAAATTTAACATTCATAAAAAATATTTAAGTTTGCTTCACTAGAAATTATATAAGAAACTGAAAGACACTGAGCTTCACCACTGACACGGATTACCGCCCTCATTTTCTAAACTTAGAGTAGGTTTGTAGTAAACATGTAATGGGAGATTCAATATGAAATGTGTTCACTGTGGACTGTAATCCAGGAACCAGTAGGGTTTGTGCCAAGCAACTGATATCTATTCAAGCACCTCGCATACGTGCTTGAATAAATCCACGCTCCTAGAAGAAACACTGCACGTTAGCAAGTCCAAATTAAAGAAGTTTCAAATTGTTGCAAATGTTTTCCACACCCAGAAGATGCACCATAGGTCTAGGCATGACAGCTCTGCTCCTGCTCCAGAAATAGTATTTATTCTGAAGCATGGTTTTCTCCGTAAATGTCTTAGTTCATTTAAGACACAATAACATCTAACATTTTGAAATATTTGAATTAATACAACTTTTTAATATATATTTACCATATGGTGTCATTATTATTATTTAGAGTAGGCATACTTTCAAGTACAGAGGACCATTTAATATATACCTCAGTCTTAGTATTTTTATATTCAAAAATAGGTAATTTATAGAAAATATCAGCCATTGTCTGTATTATCAATTAATTTCAGTACGAATTTTCATTTGGTATCCAAAAATCACACTCATGTTTTTCCCACATTTTATGATAATTTTTCTTTTATATATAAAAATACTTCATATTTTTAAAAAGTGCTTGAAAGTATTTAACAAGCAGGTTCACTTTATATATTTTAATGAAAAATCTATCAATCATGTAGCATCTGTCTATTTATGTATCTCTCTTTTAAAGTCATTTTAGCCAAAGGTAATTTCTTTTCAAGTTGTCTTGGTAAAAAAACAAAAAACAAAAAAAACCCTAATTTTCTAATTACTTATTCTCACATTTTATTTTTAAAGACTTTTTTAAAACTCTGTGATCTATGTAAATCTTACTGTGTACTCTTCATCTCTCTTCACAGATACAAATGTGGATGTTAGACCACAGGCTCATAGATCTCGCATGGACCAAGGTATAATCTTTGGAAATCTTCTCTGACATTTCTGGGCAGCCCACATACTCACCTCTCGTCCCTTTTCTCCTCAGCAGTGAGACCTGTGTGAACACTCGGAGGCCTCACAAATCCAGGCCATCTTGATGTGGAGACGGTCTGCCATCTGCATATGTATTCGCTCAGGAAGGGCCATGGGGACTGGGACCACAGAGGCCAAGTCCACAGCACACAGGCTGGTTCTGTGCCAATGCTGGGACAGGAGCCCTGCCAGAAATTTTTAAATGTTCCTAGATGTGTTAAGGGACAACTTAATGGGGAATTATTCTATTCACTCTCCCAACATCATTATATCTCAAGGGACCACACATTTTATATATTTAATATTTATGCACTGCATCAACAGAAAGTATCTGTATGTTTTGGCTTACTGGGTAGCAAATCTACTCCATTACAATGCAATATAATAAATATACCATAAGCACAGTGGAAGAAATTCTTTAAATATCTAGTATTTGAGTAAACTTAACTTTTCTTCAAGTACTAATTATTATTAAATTATTGGCATGATGATAACATCTATTATCTCAGAAAAATATTTTAATGCATCAATAGGTAGTAAAGCATTTCTCACTTTGGTATAATGCTGCTTAGGAAAGATCCAATACTACATTTTCATGCTGATAACATAGGAAATGTTCCTCAGTAGCTGTTTCAGAATCACTAACAACTGAACTAAAGGAAAAGTCCTCCTGAGAAGACAGCTTATTGGTTTCCTACTGGTCTACTTGTTCTACATTTTCATTCCCATCATATAGGCCCTAAATAACATTTATGAGTTAATTGTTTATGATGAGGTTATTCAGTTCCATTTAGCACATTTACATTTTTGTGAACCATCAGCACCACGCAACTCCAGAGCCTCTCCTCACCCACTCTGTTCAAATTCACACTGTCAGCAAACACTCCTCTTTTTACATGTTTTAGTCCTGGTAACACTATTCTTCTGAATGTATGAGTTAGTGTGACGCCTTGGATCAGGTACTTGATTCTTTCCATGATTCTCGTCGCAAACCAAGTTGGATGGGAATCGAATGAAATTCTGTGATCAGGTTCCATGTTGATCTTATCAGGAAATTTGATTTGCTTCTTTCCAGTTTGGTTTGTGAGCAGAATCTCTGAGAGAATTTCGTTTGTTACCCAAGTACCACTGTCCTCCTTCTATGGTTCTTATAAGGACTGAGTGAGGCAATATTTACCTCTTTCAGTCTTACTTATTGTCATTGGAACAATGTTCTAAACGTTCATCCTTATGGGATTGAAAATTCCCCTCAGACTCTAGAAATCATCATTCTTCTCCATGTACATTTGATTGCAACAGATAACTTGCGTGTGGAAGGAATTTGTATCCGTATGTGTGTGTGTGTGTGTGTGTGTGTGTGTGTATGTGTGTGTGTGCATATGTTTCTTCCCACTTGCACTGATCATCCTCAGGGTGCATCAGTGCTCTCTCACGGGTACCAGTTCCTTTCCCTTTGCACTCCACAGCTCTCCCTGGTATGGACACTGTTGGTTTATCTACTCACATAAGAGAAGTCTTTCTCTTGCAGCCTCACAGAGATAGTCCCAGCCTCATTTATACATCCCCGTCTCTTCTGGCTGGAAATTGGAGATAATTTGTTCCCGCTCTGTCTGTACAGGTGTATCTGCATGCAGCCAGCTACACCAAGGCCTGAAAACATATCGTTTGTTAGCCTGTTTCCAGATCTCCAGACTGGGACAATATGCCTCTGTCATGGACATCACATTTTAATTAATTACACCCACTCACTTGGCAGCAGCTTCCCATGTCATTCGTCCTATATAATGTATGATCTCCGGAAGGCTAACTCTACCCTTGAATGGATCCGCCCAGCAATGTCTGACTAAGTATATGTAACCAAGTATGAGGTAAACTGCTACCAGCTATTGCAATCCTGCTTGTGAAAATTATATCTGCCTTTACTTGGCTCTGATTTGGGCTGGGGCTTGGACAAAAGTGAGTTCCCCCAGTCCGATGGTGTTAATAAAGGTAAATTGTCTTCCTCCTCTTTGGCACAGAGCATTTTCCCTTTAGTTTGGCACCAGTTACCGAACATTCACCCTTTGTGACCTCCGTGCTGCATTCACACAGCTGCAGCACACTGCATGATGGAGGGGACGGGAGACAGATGTCAGCGCTCTGTCTCGATGAGCTCCTGAGATAGCACAGAATACAAGGCATCTTAAGTGACTTTGCCCAAGTCACATAAGAGGTGTTTGTGTATTTTTAAAGAAACTCAACAACCACCAAGATTATCAGGTAAGAAATATATGTTCTTACAATGTAGATTCTACTTGGTTTCCAGTGATTTTGAAACTATTAGTCTTAATTTATCAGTTAGGATGAGTGATAATTGTTTGCATTTTCATGTAAATTCAATGTATAAATGTGATTGGATATTATGAATTTAGTTTTTGATTTATAAGGTAACATTTTATTTATTTAGGGGAGGGGTCAGTTGAAAGCAACAGTAAATAAGATGAATATTAATAAAGATTTTGAAGATACCATGTATAGTTGTTTTAAAAATAAAATTAAAATTACTCCCTGTACACTCTTAAAGTGAAATAGATATTATGAAAAAGTTTGTAAGTCTACACAAAACTTATTCTTCTGTATATTTCTTAAATTTTTTCTCTGAATTAAAAGTAAAGGCAAAATAGCAATGGGATTCAATTCATTTTGTATGTAAAGTGTTGTCATTAGAAGAAGCATTTCAAACTTAGAACTGATTAGTAAGTCATTACAAAAAGTTTTTGTCCTACAAAGAGTGATTTTCTTGAGTTTTCTCTTGTCTTCAAAATATAAGATTTTCTAAATACATTTTCTTCTGCTTCTAAGTATGGTTCTTACAATAGTGCAAAACTTATAGCCTGTATCCTCTAAATCACAGTGACAACTTCTGAAATGTCTGAGCAAACACAGATAGATCCCTAACTTTCTTCCCATGAACACACACACACATACACAAACACAACCTTTCAGTAAACACTAAATGTAGAGCAGTTTCTGTAATTTACCCTTCAGTATTCTTCCAAACTCATTGTCAAAGCTGGACATTAACATTGTAAATTTCTTACCCGGGATATGGAGATAAATAGTCTATAAATATAACATAGTGACATGCAGATCATTTATTCCACAATACCGACAGGAGATCATAAGGATTGGCCTGATAGAAGGATCAGCTCGCACACATGTTGGTTCTTCAGCGGGTGGGATGGACGCCCGCAAGAACTCTCTTGGCCAAATGCGTAAAGTAAGTGGCATGACTGTGGCTGTCCTGAGTTTAGGATTCAGAAGCAGAAGACTAAGTGCTAAGTGGCTGGTGTGCCCACCTTACATAAGGTACAAGCGGTGCCCCAGCAGGTGGACCCACAGAAGCACTGTCCTAATGCACCATGTCTGTGCAGGAAGCGCTCTTTTCACGGAGACCACCACATTTTTTCCGTTCCTAGTGTTCCGGCTTTGGCTACGTCCTACTCTCATTAGCAACTGAGAAATGCAGAGGAGTGACACTCTGGGCTCCAGGGACATTTGATATTTAAGTTATTTTTATGATTGTCACAGTATTGTTATACTTCGTACCTGTTTCAGAAACCTGCGATACACTAAAGTAATATGGGATCATGTAGAAGCAAAGTAAAAATGCAAGTAAGTATCCTTGCACAGGGATCATGATTTTGAAAGTTCACTGATGGGTAAAGAAATAATTCTGGCATTACTTTTCTAATCTCTGATAGAAGGTAAGATTAAATATCATGCTGTTGACTTAGCTTTTGTGAAAACCAGCAATCAAATAAAATGAAGTACATGGGAGTGTTCAGCTTTTTTTTTCTTGCGTAGACTAAGTTTGAGACAATCAGTGCTGCTGGTATGTGTGAGTTTTTTCACCCGAGTAAAATATTTTCGCCTTGTTCTTATGCTGTATGCTTGGGAAATGCAACGCTAAAGCGAAAACAGCAACATCAGAGGGTATTCCTAGTGCCAACCCTTTCCAGCTTGGTCCTGTAGGGCTACACTGCACCGTGTTCCTAACGTTTTGTGTGTTCATACGATTTTCAGTTACCAGGCATTTTGGGACCCGGGTATCTGCACTTCTGCAGAATGGGCACCTGTACTGGCATATAGAAGTGCCAGGGTCCACATGTGTAAAAGGGTACTTTGAAATCTCTTCATGGGACAGGTACTGGAAAATTCAATCCACAGCAGTTAAAAATCTGAGATGTTTTAATTCCTTAATTTGTTGAACTGCAATTACTATTTATTTTTGTTTATAAGAAAACGGTGTCATATGTTTTAGTTACATTTCTATTCTTGGATGTTGAATTTATCAAAGTGGAAAAAATATTCTACACAAAATATTCTACCAAAACACTGTTAAAACTAATAAACTGGGGGCTGGGGATATAGCTCAGTGGAATAAGCACCTGCCTAGCAAGCGCAGGGTCCTGAGTTCGATCCCCAGTACCACAAAATAAATAAATAAATAAATAAAACTAATAAACTGTTTCGGAAAGGTAGCAAGGTAGAAAATTAGCACTCAAAATTTAACGTTTCTATAAAACAATAATGAGTCCAATGAGATAGATATTCATAAAAATACCATTCATAGTAGCATTAAGAAAAAATAAATACTTAGAAATGAAGCAACAAATAACTGTAGGAATTTTATCAAAAACTACCACACCATAACAAGGGAAATTGAAGAACACATCAGAAAATGGTATGATAGTCCCTATTCTGGAGGGGCATAAAATATGGTAAAAATGGCCATATTCTCAAAATGGATGTATAGATTCATTTTATTCCCAATCAAAATACCAAGCAGCATTTCTCATAGAACTAGAGAAAACCATCCTGAAATTGAGTAGGAACTGGAAGAATTCCAGAATATCAAAAGAAATCCTGAGCAACAAAAGCAAAGCAGGAGGCATCACAATACCAGACTGCAGTTGGTATCACAAGGCTTCACTGAAAACAACAGCACAGTACGTGCCCAAAAACAGGTACGTGAATCAGTCAGATAGATGGTAAACCAGTGCAGTAGAACAGAGGGTGCCGGAACAACCCCAGGAGTATTAAGCTGCGTGATCTTTGACAAAGTGACCAGAAACATGCACTGCAGGCAGGAGAACCTCTTTGCCAGATGGTGCTGTGAGAACTGGCCATACACTTGAAGGCTGAATTTCAAGATGCATCTCAGCACATCTCAAGACTGTAATATTTAGGGCAATAATCCAGACCCTGAAGCTTAGACATGACATGGTTTCTCTTACCAGTAAGCCAAAAATTTAAAGGGAAAATCAAAGAGAAGAAGATAAAGGAACAGGGAAAGAGACCTTTGCAGATGAGCAGAGGATCATACATAGTCTGAGCCAGGAAAGAAAGGGACGGAGCAGTAACTGGGCCCGGATGTGGGCGAGTGCCCACGCTACAGAGTGAGTATCCACTACGGGTCACAAACTGTGCTGCTACTACCAAAGGTGATTAACAAATAAAAAATGCAAAGTGTTCTAGGAGATGACTTGGTGGACCTCTTTCGCTGCAAACTTGGGGAGACTTTGGTGTATTTGTGCAGTCACAAATAAATTTACATGCCCCATGCACATGCTACTACAACAAGAAAATAAAAAGATGGATTGGGATTATCTACATGATTTATTTTAAATGAATGTTTGATCAGTTCATAAATTGATCTGATAATCACAGCATAAAAGGAATACCTAAGTGGATGGTGAGAAACCGTTCAGGTAATTTGTTTCATTTACAATTTATGAAGTAGTTGAAATATTTTGAAGTATGTTTAAAGGTCTGGCCAGATTTTCGCATCTAACGTGTATTAGCACCTTACGTTTATTAGCTGATTGAGCTATGCACTGCACTAAGGAGCCCCGGGGATGAAAGCAAATGCACCTGGCTTACTCTAATGTCAAATGTCCTGCTGGAAGAGCCCACATTTCAGTGGCATTCTGCACTTGTGCACAAACCGCTATCTCCTTTATTGGACACAGGAATGTTTGACTAATTCCTTCTCCTTCAGGGGGAGGAGAGCAGCCTGTTCCCTCTGCTGTGTCTCTCTGTAGGTGGTCACGTTTACCATCCCAACCGTCCCTATGCTAAATGTGAGTTTTAAAGTCTGATGCCAGGTCATTGTCACTGGAAGGTGCTCAGAGAATGTTCTCTATAATAATTTGACTCCATTTCTCAAAACTGACCCATAACCCTGAGACCACCATATAAGAAGGTGGTAAAACTTCAAAGAGAAAAAGAAAGGTGAAATAAGAAGCAAAATCCAGCCACAAAGAAATGCTATTCTGAGTGTATTACGAGGTTTTCATTCTGTCTGATTTAGGTACAAACTAAGGAACTTGTGTTTCTTAAGGAAAATGCAGAACAAGATATGCAGCGGAGCAAACATTTCATCAAAGCACACTTGTCCTCATGTGAGCAAGCCAGACTTCATGACAGGGAAGAGATCCCCAGCTGCTCTGAAGCAGGGCTCTGGGGAGCGGGAGGGGTTCTGCCCCGTGCTGCTCCTAGGGTCTCCAGGTGCATTTCCAGGGTAACTACAGGGCTTGAAGGTCTGGCTCTGGGCCATGCTGCCTGGACAGTGTCCATTCTGCACCCTTCTGCTTCTTACACCACATAAGATTGGGAAACAATTCTGACCATGTGGCAGGTGAGAAAGAAAACATTGCAGGAGAAAGAATTCAGATAAAGGGAAATTTATCAAATGGAAAGAAAAGAAATATTAATCTGTAAATATATGTCCTTTTTAACATGTTCTCTTACAGTTCAGTTTTTATTGTGTTGTTCTGTATTTTGAAGAA
>PVLD010021957.1:0-30318 GCA_004027595.1 Dinomys branickii
CCCTGCCACCCTCGGACCAGCCCATGAAAGGAGCCAGAGGAGTGGAAGAGAGGAGGCTGCACAAGGTCCAGAAGGGGCCAGCTGTACACAGGACTGGGAGCAGCTTCGGGCTCTCTCTGCCTGAGGGCACCACAGCAGCTGGGAGAGCAATGCTGAGACAATCAGGGTAAGGAAACGTGGGTAGATGATTCTTAAGTCAATTAACTTTTAGCACACTTTCCAATTATTTTCTTAGTGGTTGCGCTTAGTAGTTGTCCTGTTTTCTATTGGTTTTCTTAGTAGCTGTCCTGTGATTCAGGCCTCTCCCTTCTTTCCAAAGCATCTCTTTCAAAGGTAGAGAAGCTGGAGAGAAAGGGAAGCCTCAGTTCCATGTACAGAACGGGGGCCAAGAGGAAGCAGAACTCCAACAGGCTGATAAGGAAAACGTCAAAGAAAGGGACACCAGGGACTATATAGGAAAGGGGCTGAGGTGACCTCTGGATGGACTTCTAAAATAGAAAGGGCAATTCTGTGGGGGCAATGGTGACATGAAATGGCAGTTTTGACCCAGGTCAGAGTGAAGATGATGGACTCAAAGAGATCAGTCTTCTGAGCTAGGATGGAATTCCTGCCACCACCACCTAAACAGCAGAAACAGAAGACTTCCTTCCCCCCACATACATCAGGATTGGGTGTGCATCAAGCCAGGCCTAGGGACAATACTCCCTTGCAAACCCTAGAGAGCCTAGGAACTTGGCCTGAGGCTGCAGATCCCCAGCTCAGAGCTGGGAATCATGACCCCAGGAGACAGGATCCAACAAGGAGGAGGCCTGTGCTAGGGACCATGGCCCAGTACACTCACAGCCTCCAACAGCAAGTGATGTCCTTGGCTCTGGGCCCAGGAACTGTGGCCCTGAGACACCAGGTAACACCAAGAGGGACAGGCCCCGGTTGCTGCCAACAGGGTAACTGCTGCAAGCTGAGTGTGGGAAGAGGGAGACCAGAACCTGGCCCAGCTGCCTGGGTCTGAGGAACACAAGGAGGTGCTCTGCCCGTCTGGAGTCATCTCCAGGCATCACCCCAAGACTGATATCTGTCCTGAGAAGGACACTATGGGGCCTAGGGGGAAGGTGGCCAGAGACATCCTTCCCCTGAGCCAGGCACAGACACCACTGGCCTTGCTGCCTTCTGGTGGAGCCTCATCCTGCCCCTCTTCATTGCCTGGGCCACTCTCCCAACTACAAGACCAGTGCCCACCCTGTTGCTTCCTGGGGAGTTGGATTTCAGGGAATGAGGGGGACCAGGTCTTCATGATGTAGCCAGCAGGCCCCATGAAGATGACACAGGGGTCCTGTGATTGAGGCATAGGGGGTGGTCAGAGCCCTCATGTCTAGCCCCCCTCATGGTGGACTTTCCAGAACAAGGCCTAGGACAGCCAAGCTAGATGGGCCTGCTCCAGCTCAGACCACGCTCTGCTACGCTCCTCTTTGCCATTTTCAGAAGGAATAAGCCATCCTATTTGTTATTAAAGGAGGACTGGGGGCCACCTGGGAGACAGGCCTCCTGACTGAGAGGTTGCCAAGACACCATAGTTTCCACAGAAGGGAGACAAAGACAGGGCATGACTTTCCAGAGGCAGAGAGAGGTACCAAGCCCAGCCAACCAGATCACTGTCCACAGGGTGGCCTGGTAGCAGGTCTGAGGGGATATCAGGCCAAAGCTGCACTGGCATCGGGGCAGGAGCAAAGGCTTCCATGGACACATGGGCCACTGCAGACACTTGAGGGGAAAAGCGTGTCACCCCCACCACCACCCTGGCACCACAACATCCTCAATAAGTATTCACTGAGCACCTATAATGTGCTATGCATGCTTCTGGTGTTGCTGGGGAGGAAACAATATCTGGGTATGTAAGACCTTAACATTAAACTCAAAGGATCCATGAAATCAGATGGTGGATACACATTTATTTCTACTAAACTAATTAAAATTGAGCATTTCCTTCAATTGTGAACATAGGCAACAAACCATAATAGTACTAGCAGTACATGTAACGTTATCAGCAAGGAAAATATTTCTATAGCATATTAGGTATTACACATATCTACTAATGTATATTAGAAACAGCATTATTTCAAAACCACACAGTTGGCAAAGAACTTTTAGATACGCTACTTCATAGGTTAGGGAAGAGGCACGCGCCAACGCACAGGCAGGATGGAAGGAGGGGGCCAGCAAAGGTCTATGAAGAGCTGCGCACCTCCTAAGATGTGAACTAAGAGAAGCGGGGTCCCTGAGCCCCGGGTGAGGGTGCTGATGGCACTGGGAGGTCAGATGGCATCTACAGAGCCCTGGTTTCGCAAGGCCTAGTGGTACATACCACAGACAGACTGGCTGGGGCAAGCAGAGTAGGCATCCGCGAGAGGGCACTTGATGTGAGTGGAGAGGGCTGGGAAGCCAGGTTCTGGGCCTTGCAGAGCCACAAGCATCCCCCATGCTGGGTCCTGTGGCTGTCACCCATGCCTGGCACAGACACTGCAGGCGTAATTCAGACTGTAGCTCAAAACTTTCTTTCAGGAGAAATTCCAAATTATGAAGGCTTCACCAGGGACTTCTGCCAACTCTTAAAGGAAGAAATAAGGTCTGTAGGGCTATTCAGTTAGTCTATTGGTAAGTTCAGTTATCAAAATTTAGAATTTCTTTAAAAAATAAACACTGCTAAGAAAACAAAAAGACAACCCACACAGTGGGAGAGAATACTTGCCAAGCACATGCCTGACAAAGGTCTTATATCTAGAATATTTACAGAAATCTTACAACATAAGAATAAGAGGGCAACTCAATAATAATGAGATGAGAAAAGGTTTAAACAGGCACTTCACCAACAAAGACAGACATGAGGCTAAGGAAGACATGAAAACATACTCAATGTCACTAGTCAGGGAGATCTACATTAAAACCACAGTAAGACTGTGCTATACACTTACTATAATGGCTAAAATTCAAAAGATTAACCATGTTAAGTGTTATCAAGACTGCAGAATCACTGGACCTGTCATATTCTGCTGCTGGGAACACAGAATGGCACAATCATGTTGGCAGCTTTGTAGCTCCTAAGTGAAGTATACCTTTATTGTATTACCCAGCCTTGCTACTCTTCCATATTTACTCCATAGAAAAGGATGTCCACATAGAAAGCTTTATGTGCAGTATCCCTGTTGTTTTAAATATGAAGTGACAGTCACACACTGGTCCTCAATGCAACGATGTTCAGCAGTGACAGGGGCATTGATGGATGGATCCATGGATGAGATGGTAGCTGTATGGACTCTTTGGGGACATGCCTTTAAAAGTTGTACCTTGTTCCTAATGTTTGCCTCTGTCTCTCCTCCCACCCATGTGCTATGAGGCTCATGTATTATGTACATGTACCAGTTCCTCTAGGGTTCAGCAGACATTCTGCAGGATGGCTTTCTTAAATGTTTCTTTCAGCATCATGTGCCTCGCTAAAAACTCTTTTTGTCTTAAAAGTCCCCCAGTGATTTTATAAACCGATTTCCTGATGTGCTATGAGAGCGCGCTGCTCTAGTCCTCCAATAAAGTCCTCACTCACACCTGTTCACCGCGTTGTCTACGGGCGCTTTTTCTGTGTGATGACAGCATCACCTCCACTGTTGCTATTGTCACAGCCACCTTGCCTCAAACCGTTTCAACTGTTTCACTGCTGGTCAACAAATCAACAGCCAACAGCTTTGCGATCCACTCTTTCCAGTTTACTGACAACTCTGAAAGTGTATTTTTTGCATCAGGTCAGACATCACTTTTTCCCACCTGACGCTGAATCCTTCACAGTCACCACCTTGCTCATCATCATCATGGCCAAGGATACTGCAGACCAGAGGCTGTGAGGACATTCACAACTGTGACTTTTGTCACTGTGCACCCCCCGTGCCAAGCCCCCGTTGAGACCTATCGCACCTGCTGCTAGCACGCTGCTCTGGATCTGCTTTTATGTTTATCTTTCATGGGTCTAAGGATACTGCTGTCATATGGATGATTTCATGAAGTCACATTTTGGTACAGTACATGACATCAATATTATTTCTGAGGAGAATTTCATCAGGAAGATGAATAGAATGGTTGTTCAGTAATAACAAAATCCTTCAGTCTTCATTCTGTCCAGCTTTGCTGCGCTGTGCCTGAAGCTCTAGTACACAGTGTTTGGGAAGCAGTCAGAAAAGCTGTCCCTGTTGATCCATGCCTTTTCATTAGCATAATGGACCAGTAAGAAATTCTCTCCCTTAAAAGAGCAAGGACACCAAGCTTCTTCCTATCCCAGCACATTTACATTTCTGGGCATCTCCCGCATGAGACTTATTCAGCCCCAGCATCCTTAGTTCTTGTAGGGTTGTTCCATCACCTCTAGACGGTGTATTTCTGAGCCAACAGCAACAAAACATTGAAGTTTCCTCAGCATTATAGACTTGTATCAGGTTGTCCTAAGTGGTGATCTTAGCAAATTTATCAAGGAATTTCTTCACTTTGTAATCAGACCTGCTTTATCACTATTTTGGTTAATGCTGTCTCTCTTCTTAAATTTCTCCATTTAATGCAATTATAAAACAGGTAGATTCAAGTCAACCATTTTGCTACTCTTATTCCTCATATGCTTTTTGTAAATTTATTTCTTTTCAATTAATCATACATTCTTATGAAATTTCTATTAAATATTGTTTTGTTAAACATTCTTTATTAGCACCTGAAGGTTACAGTATGTATCCATAGTTATTACCATGTGCCCATTTTTAGTATTTTTACTATTTGTATAGAAATAAAGAATCTTACAAAAATATATGTAACTGTACTCACTACTTTCCCATTCCTCCTGTGATGCTTGTCATATATTTACACACACATTTTTTATGTTAAGGGTATTACTGTATAATTACCCACACTGAGCACCTCTGATACTCTCTTCTTCTTCTTGTGTTATGCTTTCTGTGTGGTATCACTACCCTTAGCTTGAAGCATTCACTGAAGTATTCATTTATAAGCAGTTCTGCTGATGAATTCTCTCAACATTTTTTGTTTGAAAGTTACTTCTTTATCCTTCAATTTTGAAGGATAGCCTTCACTTTTTTTGGATTTCATTTCATTTCATTTCACGTTTTAACAATGCCTTTCCAATATCTCCTGGCTTCCATTTCTTTTGAAGCAAATTTAGCAATTAGTATTACTCATGTTCATTTGAAAGTAACATTGTACATATTTCTCTGGCTATTTTTTAAGTTTTTGGATTGTTTGGTTGGTTGGTTTTTCTTTAGCTTTCAGAAACTTTGTTAAGTGCCTAGTTGTGGTTATTCTTCTTGGGCTTCGCTGGGATCTTTGAATTTGTAAGTTGAAACATATGGACTTTATGTGACACATCCTCAAATATTGAATCCACTCCACTTTCTCTCTTTGTACTCCTCTGGATCTACAACTACATATATGCTGCATATTTTTAATGGACATGTTCTTATCCTATGTTTGTTTTGCTGTATGTTTCATGTTGACTTCTTTTCACTGAAGTATTCTGCATTCATTCGTCTCCTGCTGTTTAAAGACATTCCTATGTGGCCTGAGTTTGAGATAGTGTATTTTTTAATATCTAAGATATTGATTTGGCTCTTTCTTAGAAATTCTGATTGTTTTTAAGTTCCACATAGTTTCTATTACTTTAGCCAAATTTTCATTCTTTTCTTTCATGCAACACCAGGTTTTATTTTAAATGTTTTGTTACTGTGCAGCTTTCTCTATGTTGACATTGTCGTCCTTACTGGATTCAGCGACATCTAATTTTTTATTACCTTCCTAGTAAGAACATAGTTTGACACAGTTATTCTAGACAGTAACATGACAAAAAAAGTCAAGTGATGTGCCAATAAGAAAATTTTTAAAAAATATTTATATGCTTTAATATATTAAATTAATTTCTAGGAATATAATTACTGGAAATCAGTAGATGCATGAAAACTTATTTGAGAACATCTATCTTCACTGGCTCACTGTTACTATAATAGAAAATAGAGAGCAATGTATGTGTTCAATAAGTGAATCAAAAAATATATTGTGATCTACTCTAATGATATACAGTTGGTCAGAGCAGTCACTTTTTGACAGTTACTGAAGGACAAAGGGAAGCTCATGATTCGGTGGTAGAAGAAGTGTCTGGCTCTGAACTGTATGAATGTACATGCATTTGTCTGCAACCATATATTAGCTGGGTCGCTCCGTCCTTTTAGTATAAAAATAAATTGGTTTTCAGCCCTTTTTACAATTCTCTGAAAAGACCAAAGACCTCCTCAAGATTACCAGAAACTATTAGAGATTCGTGTTTTTTCCTACATTTATGATTCTAACATTTTTATCCTACTAATGTCTCATTCTCATTTGCATCTCACTTCCTATTGATCTTTTCTTTTGTCTACTACACACAAACACAACCGGGATAGAATATATTAACATTTGTCAGTAGATTTCTTAAAATTTTTAAATACTCACCTATTTTTGTTTTACTCGTTCTTTTAATATTTTATAATAACATTAATCCATTTTGTTGTGCTGATCTACTGATGGGTTCATAGATGTATGGGCTAGTAGGAGGTAGAGACTTGTTGAAGAAAGTAGGGTGCTAGGGAACTGAGTTTGAAAGATGTATCTTGTCCCTTGCCCTTACCCCACCCTTCTCTTCTCTCCCTTCTCCTATTCTCTCCTCTTCTCTTCCTCTCTTGCTCCCCCCTCTCTCCTTTCTCCTTCCTAGCTGCAGTGAGGTGAACACCCTCCTCAGTCATATGCTCCAACCATCATGATATTCTGCCTGGCTTGGGCCCAAAGCAGTGGAACCAGCTGACTATGGACTGAAATCTCTGAAACCATTAGCTGAAATAAACCATTCCTCCTTTAAGTTTATTTTCTCCAATATTTTGTCACAATGACAAAAAGCTGACTACCATGACTTTCAAACTGGAAACAACCCAAATGTCTATCAAGAGATGAATGAATAAGTCCATTATGGTATATGTACGCAATGGAAAGCTAGTCAGCAACAAGAAGGAACTGTGTTCATCAATATAAGCAAATTTACACTATTGTTTCAATGTATGTGTTCCTCAAAAATTCACATTAGAACGTGACTCCGAAAGTGATGATGATACACAGAAATAGGGGCTTAGCTGAATGTAGTGCTATGACCTTCTCATCCTGCCTACTGGGAAAGCTGAGATAGGAGGATTGCAAGTTTGAGGTCAGCTTGGGAAACTCAGAAAGACCCTGTCTTAAAATAAAATTAAAAAGAGCTGGGAATGTAGCTCAGAGGCAGGGAGCGTCCCTGGTGTGCACAGGCCCTCAGTGGCTCAATCACCAGAACTGCAAAAGGAGAAGCAGAACAGCCTTTGGGGAAATGACAAAGGCAAGGGCACGGCCCTCATGAATGGGATTATGATCTTACAGAAGAGGTTTCAGAGAACCTGGCTGTTTGCCCTTCCATCTCTTCTGCCACGTGAGGGTGAGGTGTTTGTTCCTTTGTGCACCTTCAGCCCCGGGAAGGTGCAGCAAGAAGGTGCCATCTATGAAGCAGAGAGAAGCCTTCACCAACCACTGAATCTGCCATCCCCTTGATCTTTGGATCCATAATGTGTGAAATAAATAAATCTATCTCTGTTCTTTATCAGTCACCCAGTGTTCAACTATTTTAACTGGTTAAAATAGCTGGGCCTGGGTAGTTTATAAAGAGCTGAAGTTCAATTTCTGAGTTATGGAAGCTGGGAAGTCTCACATCGAGGCACTGGCATTTGGTGTCTGACAAAGACCTTCTCACTGCACCCTCCAGAAGGGAGGGACACTCTTCATAGGAGAATTACCCAAATGACTAAGGGCCTCCATGCCAGGCATGAGGCAGGGGCTTTCAGGTCCTAACCACCTCTCAATCCTGCCACATCAGTGACACTGGAACTTCGGAGGGAATACCTTCAAACCATAGCAGCACATGGCCTCTGGCATTTGGATATAGCAGCACAGACTAAGAAAATCTCTGCATCATTTTGTTGAATGAAAGGAACCAAACACAAAAGAACATGTATTATATTATTCTACTTATATAAAATTCTAGAAAATACCAACTACCCTGTAGGGACAACAAGTAGATCAGTGGTTCCCTGGTGATGGAGAGGAGGGGAGGGGGAGATTAGGAGGGGCTGAAGAAACTTTGATGGTAATGAATATGTTTATCACTTTGCTTGTGCTGATGACTTCATAGTAGTGTGTGTGTGTGTGTGTGTGTGTGTGTGTGTGTGCCTGCGTGAGTACATGTGTGCATAAGACAAAGAAAGAATCTTATAAAATCATGTGTAATTTATTGTATGTCAAATATACCTCAATAGATTTGATTCTTTTTAAAAAGAACGCCTATGAATAAAAAGACAAATGACTGCATAAAATTGGGCAAATTACTTGAATAGACACTTTAAAAAGAAAAGTATAGAAATGGCCATTGAGAACATAAAAACATACTGATGTGATTAGTCATCAGGGAAATGATCATTGAAATCATAATGAGATACCACTTTACTCCCACTTGAATGGATAAAAATAAAGGCTGACAACCCCAAATGTTAATGAGGATGAGAAAGAAAATGAATGCTCATACATTTCTGGTGAGAATAAATTGCTCAACTACTCTGAAAAACATTCTGGTTTTTTCT
This sequence comes from Dinomys branickii, assembly GCA_004027595.1. Classification (NCBI taxonomy): domain Eukaryota; kingdom Metazoa; phylum Chordata; class Mammalia; order Rodentia; family Dinomyidae; genus Dinomys; species Dinomys branickii. The sequence goes on from PVLD010021957.1 coordinate 8,721, forward strand.
AATAAAACATACAACTATCATATGACGTGGCAATTCCTCTCCCTGCTATTTACGAAGAAAGATGAAAGCATATGTTTACATAAAAATGCATACATGTATACTTATATAGTAGCTTTACTTATAATAATGAAAACTGGAAATAGTTCAGGTAATAAATCAATGAGTTAATAAAAGAACTCTGATGTTTCTATACAATGGGAAATTACTCAGCAGTGAATGGAAAGGAGCACAAACAGGTTTAATAATATATGTAAATCTCAAAAACATTGTAGTGAATAAAAGAATACAGACACAAATAGTACATACTCTGTGATCCCATTCATATGGATAGTAATGGGGCAAATAAGTAAAAGTAATCTATCGTGGGAAAAAGCGAAACAGCAGCAGCCTCTAGGGAATGCGGTAGAGACGGATTGCGGGGGGCACAAGAAAAATTTCAGAGCTGTCGGTAATGTTCTGTATCTTGATAGGAACTTAGCATATGCATTTGTCAGAACTTACTGTACAGAGCACTTAGGATCTGTGCATTTTGCTAAATGTAAATTATACCTTCAAAAAAAGCCTTCGACAAATGTTGATCTCTAGTTAGTGTTATGCGTGCTGAAGTGTTTAGAGGTGAAGTGCGTCTAAAGTGTGGTGATATCTTACTTTGAAGTACTTACTTTGATGTCTTACTTTGAAGTGTTTCAGTAAAATACAGACACCCACACACTGAAGCATGATGCTGACTGTAGACGATTAGTGATTGGTACATAGGTGCAAACCTTTCAGTTGTTCTGTATGTGGCAAAACTTTCATAATAAAGTGTAGAGGCAAATGAGAAAAATGTTATCGAATGAATAAAATGTTATTAGAATAATTAAGAAATAGGTTATAATCATTATTGCTAATAATGCATGAAATAATGCTTATTAATAAAAATGAAGAAAAGAAGCAGAACCGGTCCCTCAGCACAGCTCAGCACTGGGCTCCCTCTCTCTGGCCCCTCCCCCACTTGCTCATGGCTCACCAACTGCACTTTCCTTTTGATCCTGGAATATGCCAAGGTCAGTGTTTGTACTTTTGCCTGTGAGTGCTCTGACCTCACTGCAGCCTGCCCCACAAGCCCAATCACTACTCTGCAACGTCACCCCAAGTGACATTCTTTCAGGTTTTCATCAGTCTTCCGAGGTGTTCTGCGTTGATTCTTGCTTATTACTGGCTTTCTGAAGAAATCAAAATCTTCAGGTAAGTAGTAACTTGTGTCCTTGGGCTTAGCAGAGTACAGGGCTGTAATATAGTCAGGTTTCTGGTGACTGAGGAAACAAAAGAATCATCTGGAAGTGGCTGTCACCTGCTTGTGGTACCTCTGACCCCAACGATCCTGTCTTTTTTCTGTAGAGTAAGACCTGCTATTTTGAAATTAAAGCAAGGATTTATTACTTGGTTGTGCCCCCCAAACACACACATACATACTGTATACTCACAGAAACTCTAGGGTACCAAATGTGTACCCCTTAGGACAGGGCTGAGGTCAGGTTTTTCTTACAGCTGTAGCTCTCTGTCTAGCACTGGGAGGGTTCGGGGCACGGCTGTGAGGAGTTCTAACTCTGAGCATGGCCCTCTGCCCTTCACCTCCGCACCCGCAGCCCACCACCACCCTGAAGGCGCCCAATGGAGAGCGGTCCTTTCCATCCCTCATTCTCTCCTTGGTCTGCGGGACCATTTGTTTGCTTGCTCATTCATTCATCATTGGCACGCTCGTGCCACTTTGCAGTGCTCCCCCGTCTGGCCGGCCCACCTCTCCGCCTTGCTCCGCCCTATCTCCGCCCCTTTCCCTCCCGGCCCCCTTTTTGGACCAATCGGGACAGGCAGGCCGGGCGGGACAGAGCCAGGGGCGGAGCCTCACTTCCCGAGTACCCGGGGAGGCTCCCACCACTCCGGAAACGCGCCGCGGGGCTGCTGGGCTGTGCTGGTCGCGGGCGGCTGCTCAAGCGGCGCTTCCTGCCACGCCAGGCCTGCTTGGGCCGCCAGCTCCTCTCTGCCGAGGGCAGCCTCCCGGCCTGGGTGAGCGTGCCTACCGCGGGAGAGTGTGCGTGCCGAGTGATGGTGCAGGCGGCGGGAGGGACGGGCTGTGCGAGCCTGAGTGGTCCGAGTGATCGAAAGGGAGGCGGGAGGATGTGCGGGCCAGAGTGAGCGTGCGGGACCGGCGGCGGGAGGATGTGCTAGGGCTAGGGTGAGTGTGCGGGCCGTTGGAGAGTATGCGGGGAAGGGGGCCGTGCCGCGGGCCCCTGGCAGAGGGAGATGGGTCCCTGATGGCGGGGACGACGAGGCCAGAAGGCCTTCTCGAGGAGGGCAGGGGGCGGCGGTCAAGGGCGGGAATCGCGGATCTGTGGAGGCCTACACTACTCCATGGAGGGCGCTCTGGGGCGGAAAGCAGTCGGGAGTGAGAAAGTGCCTTGGAGGCTGAGGGTAAAGGACTTGTCTTCAGTAGCGGGGAGGGACTGCAGCCCTGTTACTGGCGCTGCTGGCTCCCTTGCATTTGGGTGAGGGTCGAACCTCAGCTAGGCAGAGATGAGAGGTTGTCTAGTGCCACGAGGAAGTGAGCAGCCCCTGCTTGGTGAAGGGAGCCCAAGCCCTCTTCTTGCACTGCTGGGGTCCACAGTCTCCCGCTGCGCTCCCCACCCTCACGCCTTCAGGTTCTTTGCTGTCCCTCCAGGCTCTATTTGGGTGATTAATCACATGTCTTCACACCATGAGTACCCTCACTGGCCTGCTGCTCAGAGCCCAAGGTCTCTTTCAGACGCCTCCCCCCACCCCGCCCTCTGTTCCTGGCCCTCTCCCCAGAGGTCCCACCCCGTTCGGACACCTTCCAGCCAGCTTTGTCAAGCCAGGCCGGTGGCCTCTCGCTAGTCTCCTTGATCAGTGAAACATTTCCTCCTCAACCTCAGCCCCGACATTTTCCTCGGAAAGCGGATTTCAGAGGGAATTGCTGGAACTGCACCTCCTCCCGGACAGGGACCAGTGTTGCCCCGGCCCCTCCCCCCTTGGACCTTTCTGTACAAGCAACTTGCACAGTGTCTGGCACAGTTTGGTGCATTCCCCAAAACTGTTCCCAGCTCTATATTTAGAAGCCTAAGGAACAGTGATTTCTAGCCTTCCATTGGCGAGAGACCCCTGAGAAGATCTACTAGAAAGTGTGATGTCTCTTCCCACAAGTCTGACCTGCAGCACAGCTCAGTGGGCTCTCATCTGAGGAAGCTCTTGCCCAGGAACATTGTGTGATGTTAGCTAGAGATGACAGAGTGTGCACATGCTAGTGTCCACATCAGTCTCCTGGAGGACTTGTTGGAAAATGCAGATTCCTTGGCCCAAACTAAACCTTCTGCCACTCTGCCACTTGAGTTCTTGCTGAACTCTAAGCCCGGTTCCTGACCCAATGACCAAGCTTTTCCAAAGCTGCCTGGGCTCCTTGAATGACCCAGGGCCCCTTGGGATTTGTACGGCATCCCACACCACATTCAGTTTAGAATCTAGGCAGGATAGCCTCAATGAGGCCAGACTTACAATTTATTTTGATTTTTAGTAAAATGCCATGCGTCTTCTTGGGAAATGGGAACATAAACCCTTCCTCAATTAAGTACAACAAATACTACAAAATCTCCTTCTGCTCTACCTTCTGGCTTTTTATAGAAGGGAAAGAAGATGGAAACCTAAACAGAGAAAGACAGGTCCTAGGCAAAGTGAGAGAGGGAACAGATGCCTGCCCACCCACACACACAGAAAAAGGCACACATAGACACAAATATCCCAAGAGAAGCAGACTTTCCTGGTGAGACACCCTTTCTTTTGGCCCATTAAGATTCTGCAGCTTCAGTGTAGCAGCCAGCTTGCACAGTATGGGATGGGCCCAAACCAGATCTGCCAGGATGAGAGAAGCTCAGGTCCAAGACCCAGCACAGTATTCACATCTTGGGCTGGTTGGGGACCTTGGGCACAGCCTGCCCTGCCACTGAGCACTTGCTCTGCAGAAGGGCAGGTTCCTGGAAGGTGCACATGAGTCTACTTCTGTTCACCTGGATTATTTCAACCCAACAGGTGGGACCTTACCTGCTGGATAATCAGTTGGAGTTCGTCTGAGACACCATGAGTTATCCTTGTGTGCCTCTTTTGGGTAAGTCTAGGTGTTTGCAGACTATGTCTGCTGGCCATAAAGTGGGCCAGACACTTAGAAAGCCCATGGGTGGGAGTACAAGTTGGTGAAGAGTGTTGTTCTGGTTCTGGAAGCTCTTAATATTTCCATATATGCAACTGCTGCTCAACTGTCTCTGCCCAGAGACAGTTCCCACAATTCTAGAGACTCAGCTCAGGGGAAAGAAGGTACCCAGTAAGGAGAATTAGGAATCCAGGTGATCAGCACAGGTCAAGGGAACTATATCTCTTTGTATTTCCTCCCTTCGTGCATATTTTCTCTGCCCCAGAACCAAACCACACACTGCAAGCCACCTGTTGTTTTCTGGCTAGACTCATGCTTCATGGCCTGAGAACATTCTGCTACAGGTCCTTATTTAGGGGCTCAAGGAACTCCAGGTGTTTGGGGCACACCTTGGAAACTTCTAAAAGCTCCCAGGCACGTCTCCTTTGGGTGGCCTTGCTGCCCCTCCCCTCCCCCACTGCCTAGGGAAGGCCAGCACCTTCCCAAGGAGGTTGCTTGGCTATTTTATGATGCAGTCCCCTGACGCTGATCCTTTAGGCTCAGACACTGCCTGTAGTGGAAGCCACATCCTTAGGATATCCTAAGCTCAAAGGTGACCAGAAGCCATTGAATTATTCCCCCGCTTTTTCTGACATGGGTTGGATTTTGTCACTGTTGAATTCACCTCTCAATTTCTGTTCTTTCAGATCAAAGTAAAATGGTTACTTTCTGGGTCTCTTAGTGTTTTTGATTCCACACAATAAACTGAAGTAAGTCAGTTGCTTGGCCTTGGGATCTGTAGTACATGGCAGGAAAGTTGTTTCACTTGCACCAATTCTCAAGTTTAGAAAGCACACGTTTCCAAATTGTCTGGCAGCAGGTGAACACAGGTACCATTGTGTTGCGTGTAGTCAAACAACAGCAAATACTTGTTAAACAGCTGCAGCACACACGGCATTTGGCTAGGTCCAGTGTGGAATCCACAGTTGACCTTGGCTGGGCCTGTGCTCTTTGGGAGTTGATAGCTTTTAGACCATCTTTAGGTCCCAATCAAAGAAGGAGTTGGAAATTTGTTTTCCCGTAGTGTTTTTCTCTGCTTCCATTTCTCGTTTGTAAGTAGGAGTACAGTTTATAAATCCAGGTTGTGCTCTTCTGGTCTGAGTGAAAGTGCTGTATGTTCAAGGTCAGCAGTACTCTCTGTGCCCACTGGGTACACTACAGTGAATTTCATGTTCTATCTGGAATTGCTTTGACCTTGATCTCCAATCCAATTTGGAAAGCAGTGGACACCTGCAATTGTCACTTTTGTGACATTCAGCTTTTTTTCCAGATTAGTTCCACCATTTTAAAGTAGAGCAGTTGTGCAGTGTGGATTCTAAGTGATCTGATTGTCTTCAGGATTAATGATAATTTTATTTTTAACTGCAGAGGGGATTAATGTATGTTATCATTTTTCTTAATTATATTCCTTCACTTCTTGTGAAGCTCTTTTACATAGTACACTCAGTTAATTATGTGGAGTTGAGCTTCCTTTTCTGAAAGTATAGCCTGCTTTTTTCCTCCCATTCATGTGAGAATTAGCTGTGTGTCTGAGCTCAGGTACTGTGTATGATGATCACATGGCCATCGAGAGCTAAAGGGCTCTCGGGCCAAATCCTTTGGGAGAACTGGTCCAGGAAGGGCCACTCCTGTTGCTTAATAAGAAAGGACAATTAACAATTAATTTGGGCATTGTGGCTCCACGATTTCAACAGTTAATCATGCCAGTTAAGTGAAAACACTTTGGTAAGGTTCACGCAATTAAATGGAACACTTTAAGAGGATTTGGTCAGTTAAAAGTAGGTGGCTCAGAAGAATATGTGTGTGTGTGTGTGTGTGTGTGTGTGTGTGTGTGCGCGCGCGCGCAGTGATATTTTTCCTGAGCAAGAGAGAAAAGAAAGAGGGGGAAGGAAGAGGGAAAGAGAGTGATATATGTGTTTTGTGTAGTGAGGGTTTCAAATGGAGTGTTCATAAGGTGGTTTAAAGGCTGCCCCCAACCCCGTACATACCATGAGGCCTCCAGGATTCCTACCACCAGCCTGTGTTCTGGTATTGCCTGGCATTCCAGGGTAGCATATTGTGTCTTTCTACAGTCTCAAGTCTTAGGAGCTGGACCTTAAGTGAGCCACTTAACTTCCTTCTCCATAAAACAGAGGTGGTAATGACTGAAGGTTGTAATAACAAAATTATGCAAAAAGAGTCATGCAGCCCTAAATATGCATTCCAAGTGTTCTGCAAATGGAAGTCTTTCCCTCCATTCAGCCACACCACGACACATTACACATATATGCCAACTTGGTGCCGAGAGCAGCTGAGGACTCGGGTGACCAAGAATGCCAAAGCCCTGTCCTTTTGGAGCTGGTGTTTTTCCTGGGAAAAGAAAGCAACTTCATAGAAGAAGACTGAGCCAGTAAAAGTGTTCTGGGTAGAAGAGGTTCATGGGAGACGTTAGGTGGAGCCCTCATTAGAAGGCGCCTCCTAAGATCAACTGTGGGGCGGGTGCGCAGGCAGTGAAGGCCACAGCCTTGGCATATCCAGAACTGCGTGAAGGCCAGTGTGTCTGGAGGGAGTGACTGAGCTGGGGCAGGGCAGGATCTGTAATTGGTGAGCTGGGCCAGTGCCTTGTAAGGGAGGCGAGGGCTCAGGTCAATGACCTGAGGGCAGAGAGAAGAGGTTTGTAACAAGTCTTCTTTTTCAAAAAGTACAGATAGGACATGCACCCTCCTTTCTGTTCCATTTGGCAGCCAAACATCAGTTTCAACTGGGAATTAATTTTTAAATAAATTATGTAAGTAATCATGACCAGTTTACTTTATATGGGAAGGAAAACTCAAACTGGGTAATGAATGTGTATCCATCAGGCCAGAGAAGCCCTGTTCTGGTGACACTGGGACATCTAGAGGGAGGTGTCACCAGGGTGTCACCCATCTAGAGGGGCTTGCATGCTGAACACCTGTAGATGAACTTAGAAATTGGGGGAGCACCTCAGCTGAGGCCTTCTCATGTACACTGTACTGGCAGCTTGAAGGGAGGACCCTGGGGGTCTGTCTTGAGGCTTCCTGGCCGCCTCCCTTTGCGGACAGCCCTCAAATTCCCACCAGCCCTTCTTTGTGCTTGCTTTGCCCATGTGAGCGTCCAGGAAAACACTGGTCTTCTGAGCCCAGCTCAGTGACTGCTACCCATCATCCTCTCGCTTGCCCGACACTTTCTCATCTACACTGCGCAGCGCTTTTACGCTTGTTCTTCTCTATGGCCAGAGGAGTACAACCTGCTTACTGGCCATTGTTGCACAGAAACAGAAAGCAGACCTTTCCAGACCCAGACTCTGCCCCATGGGGCGGTGCACTTACTCCGGGGCCAGTGTGCTTACTTTAGCTACAGCTCACTCTCCATGGGTTCTCTCTCTGAAAAAGCAAATATACACTTAATGATCTTCTTCCTTTCCTTTATCCTCTTTGAGTTTTCAGTGAAGAGTTATTATGGCTGCCTACATCTTCCATGAATAATTCATATTTTTGTAATCTGCACATTGTTCTACACTGGTTACCTGCTGAATTTATAGTTAAACCCTTCAGTTTCCTTCTTACCCTGAGTTCTAGGGTTAAACAGTAGTATCTTCAGAGCTCTGAGTCACATTTGTCACTTACTCTTTCCCCCTGCATGCATTTTATATGACCCTGGCCCTTTTTTTAACTCTTCCTATTGGTTATGGTATATGGTGTTCCATCCTTTCACTCTATCCATGTCTTAATGTTTAAAGTTTCTTATAGAGAATATGTAGTCAAGTCTTGTTCTTTTAATATAGTCCAACATCTGCCTTTTGATTAGTGTTTAGTCCATTTATATTTAACTTAATTGTCCATACGGTTGAGTTTAAGTGTGCCATCCCACTATTTATTTCTGTTTGTCCCATCTATTCCTTTTTCCTCTACTTTTCTTCTTTTGAATATTTTTAATGTTGTGCTTTATCTGCTCTGTTGGCTTACTAGCATGCACCAGAGTATTGAAAGGTTTGCTAAAACACAGTCATATGTTTCACTTCTGCATTTCATAAACCTCACATTACTCTGTTACTATTTTTGCTTTAAATAGTCAATTATTTTTTAAAGATTTGAAAATGAAGAAAGTAAAAGTGTTGGCTATTTCCTTGCATATTTATATTCCTGATATTCTTCCTCCCTTTGGATGGACCTAGCCTCCTATCTGGTTTCATTTTCCTTCTACCTGAAAAACTACCTTCAATATTTCTTTTTTTCACTTTCTTGGTTGGTTGGTTGGTTGGTTTTTTGCAATGGGGTCTCACAGAGTTGTCCAGGCTGGACTCAGACTTCTGCTCCTCCTGCCTCAGGTTCCAGAGTCGTGCAATTAAAGGTGTGTGCCACCGCACCCGGATCTTGCATATTTCTTTGGGTACAGAACTCTTGGTCACAAATTCTCTTGGCTTTAGTCAGACAAGTATTTGTTTGTTTTCATTTTGATGCCTATTTTCCCTGAACATAGATTTTTAGATTGACAAGGCTTTTTTCCTTGCAGCACTTAGACGTGTGTCACTGTGCTGTTTTCTGGCTTCAAATGTTGTCCCATGGGAAGTCACCAGTTCATCTATTATTTGTTCCTCTGTGTACAGCACCATCTTTTTCCTCCGGCTACTTTTGTATCTTTTCATCACTGGTTTTCAGAAGCTTAATTACAATGATGTGCCTTTCTCTATAAAACTCATTTGAGATCATTTCTAGTGCTACCTCTCCAGGTTAAGTAATCTTTTTTTCAGTGTCTGATCACGTGTAGTGGAATTTTTATTTTAAACATAGTTTCCACCTCCAGACGTTCCATTTGGTTCTTTTCATATCTTCTATTTCTAATCATACTTCTATCTTGCTTTCAGTACTTGTACATAGTTAGATTGTGTTTTCTCTCATCACTTGTTATAGACGCTTCTGTTATTCTCCTTGCCATAGGTCACATTTTTGTGCTGCTTAGCATTTCAGTAAGTTGGGAGTGAATGTTGTCACTCTCAGGATTATGTTTTTGAGCTTCTGGGCTTTGGGAGGTGGATCAACATGGTCTCTTTAAGGCCTGCTTTTTAAGCCTTTGTATGGCAGATCTTTGTCACTTTGGTTTTAAGGACAGAACCTCCTTACTGGTGAGACACACACAGTCCCTCTGTATTCTCTACTGGGTGTTCCAGGTCACCATCAGACTCTAGGCTGATTGGGCAGACCTGGAACATCTGCTTACCTTTGTGTATCCTGGAATTGTCCAGCTTATAACTTCTCAGTCTTTCTTTTCTGGCCCTTGGGAGTTCTGCTCTGCTTACATAGCTTAGCCACTAGGAAAGAGTCAAGGGAAACCTCCTCTAGATCACCTGCGGTTCTTTTCCTGCATAAAACACCCTGTGCTAACCCCCCAGCTACCCTGAATATTGGTCAGGGTCTCCTCAACTTGGTGAAGCCTCTAAACTGTGTTCCATTTCACCCTCCTTACACTCTCGGCTCGCCTTGGTTGTTTCTCCCAGGGATCATGAGCCTGTGCTTCCTACTGTCCAGTAAATGAAAGCTGTTTTTTCATGTGTATTTTGTCCAGTTTTCTACTCAGTTATGGCAGAATGTGAAATCTGTTCCTTGTTACTCCATCATGGTCTTACTTGGATTTTATGTCCATCATGGCCATACTTGCAAAATGTCTCCTCAACTCTTTTAAAGTCACATCTTCAATTTTAAAGTAGTAAAAGCCATGGTGGAGCATCTGTGTTTTGTGCTCCTTGAGCTAGTAAGAAAATGCTTCCTTTTCATTTAATGCTGAGTCAAACGGCATTGATGTCAGAACATGAACTGTGTGACTGTTTCTTTGAACTCACTGAAGTGGAAGGCCCGTAATGCACAGATATCTGTAGTAGGATCTGAGATTATTTCACACATTTTGTAATTTGAAAGAAAAGAATAACTTTTCATTGTTCTTCAGATCTTTTATTTAGCAACTTAGTGTGTCAAGATCTTTTCTTTGAGGCTTATTCTTGCAATTGTCTTGGGCAGCTTTCCATTCTGTTGAATATGTAAAAAGCAAGGTCCTCACCTGCACCTACCTTTTTTACCTGGTCAATCAGTTCAGTGGACAGTGGCTTTTAAGGGTGCCCAGCTGGTCAGGACAATACCAAGGTGCCTGCATTTGTTGCCTCTTCACTCCAGTGGCCTGGGCCACCTTTGCATCACCTGCTAGGAAGCCAGAAAGGCCCCACATGTCCCAGATGTTGCTTCCCAGATTCTTTTGGGCACAATTCTGTCCTGTGGTCCACTTGTCTCTGAGCATCGTCTCGCTGTCCTCACCTCTCTGGCACGTCTGTCTTCGGCTCTGCCTGGGCTCACATGCATTTGTCCTGCTGTGGCCCCTCTGGCCTGCCTGGGTTAATTCTTCCTGCTGTTGGAAGTATGTTTTCTAGGTCTGCCATTCAGCCAGAACATGAGAAAAGACTTGAGAAGATTTAAAACCAGGGAATAAGAAAACACCAGTCTCATCCCAGGGAACCCAGAGATTGTGCTGTTATCACTCATGCTTTTTTTCACTTTCCTTAGCTCCACCTGCTCCCCAAGGTCTTGCCCTTCCCCAAGATGGAGCCCCGGGAAACCAGGTCCTGGCAGTCCCTCTTGAGATGCCGAAGGCCCAGGTGAGCTGTGCTTCCCTCTGCCTTGCTTGGGACTCTGTCACTGCTCCCTGATTCTGGCCTTGGCCTCTGCCTCTTGCCCAGCATGACTTGTGGCAGGATGTGAATCCTGACTGCTGCCCTCCTTCCTGCCCTCTGCTTCTCTCCTGGAGGCTGCCAAGGAATGGATGCCCACTGGGCTTGCAATGCCCATCACAATACAGGTGGGAGAGCTGAGTTGCCCTCTTGCTGCGTGACTCACTTGAGGTCCTTTGGGCAGATAGCAGGAGGCCAGGACAGCAGCCCAGGTCTCCTGGTGCTCAATCATGTTCTTTCTCCAGGACTTCTCGGGGATTGTGGTTGGAGTGACACATTAGCAACAAACATGTTCCAGGCCCTCACCTCTCACCCTTGGCATAACTTGTGCCACCCCTGCCTCACTGTAGACTAGATGGAAAGCCAGATTATCCCTGGGAATTCTTTCAGGACTTTGCGCCATCTGATGATGCAGTGCAGTACCTCACAGAAAGGGCGTGTTTGAAGCTGGACCCTGAACAGAGAACACTGGCTTATTACGGGAATGTTACCTCCGTGGGTAAGGCTGCCCCCAGCCCTTCCCTAGACTCACCACCTGCTGGGACTAGAGCTGGGAGGGGGGCTTATCTTTTCCCTGAGTTATAGGGAAATACAAAAGTGCTGCCATGTTTGACATCTCTGATTGGCAAAAGCTTCTCTAATTCTTCATTCATAGAAAGAACCCACCTCAGTCTTTTACTGGAAAGAAATTGGATCAAACCTACCACTATAACTGAGAATACTTTCTAACCCACAAACGTGACAAATGGCATGGCCATTTGATAGGTGTTCACTGTTGAGAGAGGTGGACATAATCAAGCTGTGTTGTCCACCCATGGGGCCCTACATGGGGGGCAGGGTTAGGAGAGAGTGTGTGAGAGCTGTAGAAGTCCCCAGGTCTGGGAAAAGCATGAAGTTCAGCATGCAGGCACTGCAGGGTGGAAAGCAGGATAAGGGCCAGCTCCTCAGAGTGGCCACTTGATGTGGCACTGGAGCACCCCCAAGGGATCCCAGAGCCTGACTTCCTCCTGCCTCTGGAATTAGCTGGCCCTTGGGAACTGCACTGGCTCCATCTGAATCATCTGCCTAAGGTCACAACCAGCCCCATCTTTGAAAGCCTTGCCTGATTCCTCCATTCTGATGCACTCTGTGCCACCTCTGTGACCCCTCTCTTTTCCCACAAGCAGGAGTGCCTGTTTTGGATCCTACTCTGGTCTCCCACCTGGCGCAAGGACAAGTGCTGTTGGTGTCAGAGCCATCCCTCAGCACGGATCAAGGTAAGCAGCCTGGTGAGTGTAAAAGAAACCCAAAGAAACATCATGCAGAAATTGGGGGAGGGGGTAGCAGCTGAGCTGCTGTGAGGTTCTGGTTGCAGTTCAGGCTCAGCTGAGCTCTTGGGGTTAAAGTTAAGGGAGCATCAGCTGAGCCTGTGAGACTTGGGGCTAGGGTTCAGGGAGGGGTTGTGACTATGCTTCCGTGGGACTTCTTCCCTAGGACCCCTTCAGTAGGCAGAGTCCAGCATCTAGGCCCCTCCAACTCTCCCCTCTGGTGCTTGCTCAGCAGCTGTAGCAGGGGGACAAGGCTATGGACAGGAGTCACCCTCCTTCCTGTGACCCCTCATGTTTGTCCTTTCAGGGAGCACCTCTGTGACCTGCCACCAGACAATGGGTGAAGAAACCCAGCCACAGGAGATGGCATCCGTGAGCGCCCCCAAGGCCAGTGACCCCAACACTGAGGTCAAGCAGAATGGGGACTCTGAGGGCAGGGGAGGGAGCCCACAGGATCTGCCCATAGAACACCACTTCGCATGTAAACAGTGTGGGGACACCTTCCGGCTGAAGGTGCTCCTGGTGCAGCACCAGAGGGTTCACAGCAAGAAGGAGTGGGAGTGTGGCGACTGCAGGAAGGTCTTCAAGGGGGCAGCCGAGTTCAATGAGCACAGGAAGAGCCACGTGGCCACTGAACCCCAGCCGGGCCCCAGCTGGGCCATAGAAGAGGCGGCAGCAGAGAAGAGGGAGCAGCTGGAGAAGGAGGCGATGCCCTTTGAGTGTGAGGAGTGCGGGAAGAGGTTTAAGAAGAACGCAGGCCTCAGTCAGCACCTCCGTGTGCACAGCCGCGAGAAGCCCTTCGATTGCGAGGAGTGCGGGCGCTCCTTCACGGCGCACACCCACCTCTTCCGGCATCAGAAGCTGCACATCGCCGAGAAGTCCTTCGCATGCAAGGCGTGCAGCAGGTTTTTCCTCGATCACCAAGAGCTGCTCAAGCACCAGCGTATACACACGGGCCATCTGCCCTTCGACTGCAACGACTGCGGCAAGTCCTTCCGCGGCGTCAATGGGCTGGCAGAGCACCAGCGCATCCACAGCGGCGCCAAGCCCTACGGGTGTCTGCAATGTGGCAAGCTCTTCCGGAGGAGCTCGGAGCTCACCAAGCACCGGCGCATCCACACGGGCGAGAAGCCCTATGAGTGCGGTGAGTGTGGCAAGGCCTTCCGCCAGAGCTCCAGCCTGCTGGAGCACGCGCGCATCCACAGTGGCGAGCGGCCCTACGTGTGCGGCGAGTGCGGCAAGGCCTTCCGAGGCCCTTCCGACCTCATCAAGCACCAACGCATCCACAGCGGACTCAAGCCCTACGAGTGTGACAAGTGCGGCAAAGCCTTCCGCAGGAGCTCGGGTCTGAGCCGCCACCGGCGCATACACAGTGGGGCGAGGCACTGCGAGTGCAGCGAGTGCGGCCGCGTGTTCAAGAGGCGCTCCGCTCTGCAGAAGCATCAGCCCACTCACCGGGAGTAGGGGACCAGTCCCCAGGGGCTGATGGCAGGGTCAAAGGAGATGAACAGTTTCGTAGCACTTATCAGTTTTATCGTCTGAGAGGTTGAACCGATTTGTACTGCCACCAGCAATTTCTAAGTGTCCCTGTTTCCCATTATGCACGAGAGTAGCTTTACCGACTTTAACTTCAGCTAGTTTACCCGGCAGGGTGCCTTTAAGGTATTTCAGCCCTCACGCCTTGAATGACAAGAAACATGCGGCTGGGGGATACAGGGAGGTCCCCTACTCCAGGCTCTGTCCCCATGGGAAACAAACGATGGCATTGGTACAGTGCAATCCCAACACTCCCAAAGAGAGAAAAGATTGCCCCAAAAGTTTTTGGCCTACTTGAATTTATAAATTTTTAGCGATGTAAATAGAATGCTCAAATGTCTTATAATATTTAATTTATTAATTTAGTTATACATGCATATTGTAAATCACATATGATATAGAATAATATATTAATTGAGAAAATACTCCCTTTTTGCCACACTCTGTTTCCTGAGTGGTTGTATTCTAACAACTCATGCCCAACACAAGAACACTTTCAGTCACCAGCCTTGGCACACCCAGTCACTTCTATCCAAGCTTTGCCTGGTAGCATTGTGATAATCCTCACATAAGGCTCCCACCAGAAATTTCCTCCCAAGCCATAAGAACACATTCATGTAATATCAGGAGAGTTGTTTTATGTGTGTTTAACTAGTTCTTTAACTCTGCAACATAACCACTTAGGGTGGTGCTTTTTCAAATGACCTTTTAAAAGGCTGGGTTTTTTATTGTTTTGTTTTTTGGGGGGGTTTAGCATCTAACCCATCATACTCCTGGTAAAAATTAATCTAGGTTAAATGATTTTTGATTCTTTTTTCCTTAATCCAATTCCATCTGGTGACTCCTGTACCTACCCAAAATAAACATTCATCGGTGGTGTTCAGCCTAATAAGTCTTATCCTCAAGCACACCATTGTGTTGAAAATGAAGTAGGTGAGACAGGGGCCCTAAACAAGAGGGTGTCTTCAAGACTCAAGAGTAAGGTGGCACCTCCTTGATGGGACCAAGAGCCTCTCCCAGTATTGGGCCTCGATGGTACTTCTCCAGCCCTCCAGCTTGCAGCTGCCTTTTGGGGGTCAATCCCAATACCTACCTCCCAAGGGTGTCAGAAGGACAATGGCAGTGTCTGCCCGGCATGAAGGTACACACCCAGTGAAGGTCATCTACTGTCATCATCATAGTTATTGCTGTCATTCTACAGCTCATTAATGCCATATCTGGGGGTGGACCCCCAGGCCTCCTGACTACTAGTATCATCTTTTTTTTCATGTGACAACCTAAATACTACTTCTGGTTTCTTGCATGCAATTGTACATTGATCTCCTTTGACTGGTTATCAAATTACCTTTGGATATATTGGATTTATATAGCAGTTCTTTCTATAGCAATTGTGATGTTCTCTTTTCCAGTTTTATTGCTTTGCTCTTTATAGCACTTTTTATTACATTTTTGTTGTGCAAGTTTTTTATGTTTACATATCCCAGCATTCATTTTGTAGGTCATAACTTTCATTGCTTCAGTACTTAGATATGATGACATTTTCTTCTAGAATTTTAATTACAAACAAAAACTTGAAACCCTGCCCACTGGAAGGTGAATGCACCAGGTGGGTGGGCCAGATAAGAATGGGCCCATGGCACAGGCCCATTTTTCGTTCAGATGCAGACTCTGCATATATCTGTGGGAAGCACTTGACTATCCAACCAAGCCACTGAGGCACACTAGAGATACATCTGTCACAGATTCTGCAGCGCACCCTGACTGTTCATGAGGAGAGCCCCAGCCACCAGCAGTGAGGCTTCGCCTCACCTGGACCAACAGGATGGTACACACTGGATCTGTCAGCAGCCAGCCCACCTCCGAGCTCCCAGGAGCCATGGCAATGGATTCAGTCACTGAGCAGCAGATCCACCCAAGCATCATCTCCTCAGACACAAGAAGACTTGCCTGACGGAGCTTCCTCTCAACGAGTGACTCTGGAATGAGAAAGATCAGTTTGGTGGCCTCTGCTTTGGGCAACTAAGGAGTGATTCACCCGCCTGTGCTGGTGTCACCTTCCCAACCCACATCTAAGATGAGCGACAGAACAGAGATTTAGAGAGGAACTGTGTCTCTCTGATGCCCTGTGTGTCATTCTGGCAGAAGGTGGCTGCACAAGACCAGGTGCAGGATGCAATAGCCATGCCCAAGAGGGTGCCAAGAGCAATCAGGCCCTTCTGGTGGCCCTGAGGAATGGAAATAGGAGCTGTCCATCCTGGGGCCGGGTGTCACTGGTGGCACCCTCTCCCAGGAAGAACAGCAATGAGAGCTGGCCAGGAAGCTGGCGATGCCAGGCCTGTGGCATCACCTCCCAGCTCTTGCGCTGTGGGGGGAGACTGGAGGACAGGGCCTTCAGCGAAAATGCAGGTACAGCCAGGAAGGGCCTGCTGGGCCCCTTCCTGGGAAGCAAGGTCTGACAGTGATCCCTGTGACCTTGGCCAGAAGGTCTTCCCCAGTGGCCCCCAGGCCAGCACTGTGGCCCTGTGGAACATCTCCATCCTGACCTCCAGGCTGGAGAGAAGCCAACAGTACCTGTTACATAGTGATTCCTTTGCTCTGGGCTCTGTTCTTGCAGTAGTGGTGAATCTGTCTGAACTCACTGCTTTCTCCAATCAGTTTTCTTTTTTTGAGCTACTAGGGCATGTTTTGTACATCTGTCATTGGATAAAGAATACTGACATATACCAGGCCCAAGTCTGGGCAAGGTAAACTTGAAGGATTCTGCCATTTCTTTGACCATTCAGTTGATCATTTGTCCAGCTGGATCTGAAGGATTCCACTGAAGTCCAGATTGACATTAACTCAGCCTATAGCATAGAGCTCACTCTTCCCCCTGGGACATGGCACCTTGACTTCCGTTCTTGCCCTCCTTACTACGTTTTGCCACTTGGTACGTTGTTCTAGTTTTGATTGTATAATTTTCTCTCAAACAAATCCTCATTTAGAGACAACACTAAAGATTGTGTCTTTTCCTTCACTATTGACATAATTAGCTTTCCATGGCATGAAAGGTGAAATCCACACTCTCCAAACGCAATCATTCTGTAATTTCACCATGTGTCCTGTGGTTTCACCACTTCATCTTCTGCCTCAAACATGGAGGAGGTGGATTTCTTTGTTTTCTGATCTGTTTGGTTTTTTTTTTTTCTTTTCTTTTCTTTTTGCGATACTGGGGATTGAACTCAGGACCTTGCACTTGCCAGGCAAGCAGTTATTCCACTGAGCTATATCCCTAGCCCCAAGAGGTGGATTTCTTTGGATTGTCCAGGTGCATTGCTCTGTCGGGGCAGATGCAAGCAGCTATCCTGTTGTGTTTGTCTGTGCATTCACGTATCTACCTCATTTCACTTTTCTTTCTAACCACACATACTCCTATTGCAAGGGTAATAGAAAGAAGCTGGGTTACATGGAATTGTAGCTTTTGATAGAAATATTTCCTTCTTACCACAGTAAGAAAAAACTCTTCCATTGCTTTTATTAACATTTTGGATACTTGCTGAAATTTTCAAAAGAAAGAAATTGGTTATCATTTTTATTGCTTCTTATGTAGTCCCCACTCTTGCATCTCTGGAATAATTGCTTGCTGGCCACATGTTTCTTCCTGGTATTTGCATTTTGTGTGCTTGGTTTTGTGGCCACAGTGGCAAGGTGCAGCATCTTCCCTGCCTATATCCAAGGGCTGTGGCCCTGTTGCATACCGTGTGACTTGCCACCCCTCTTCTGGGCTGCATTAATTAAAACAGAACCAAATGCCAAACCCAAGGGCAACAGCAGTCCACAGAGCTGGCTGGAGACAGTGGACCTTGCCTTTCAAGTCTGAGGAAAGCAAATGAGGAAACTGGCATTTGCATTTGGATCACAGATGGAGACACACACACAGTATGTAGAACAGTTGCCCCTGTGGGCAGCACCAAGTTGAAGATCTGTGGGTTTTTGCCAGGCTACCCAGCACTGCCTCCCTCCTAGCACCAGAAGGGAGGCCTCACTGCATCGTGTTCTTAGACTGCTGGCAACTGCCTCTGTCAGTCTGCGTGTCCCCAGCAAGGACCTGCCCCTTGACTTGAGCCAGCCTAAGTCTCTGCTTTTGCAATTTGTCCAAGAGCCAATTACGTTACATTGGCCATTTGGCTGCTTTGTGAGAAGAATCATGTTGCTGGCTTTCCTCGAATTCTCCCCAGCCAGCATCCCTGGCCGAAGTTCCACCTGACTGTTGTGACACCTGTTTAAATGCAATACCGCACTGTGTTCACTATGATGGGTGAGAATCTGTGCCGTCTGTCTCAGTGAGTTTAACCAATGACTTTCTGTCTGCATATTGCTCCTTTCCTGAGCCAGCATTTGACCATATGATGAGTTCATCACGGCCCACCCTGTTTTCTTTTTTGGAAGTGTTTCACTGTTTCCAGCAAATCCATTGGATTGGAGAATTGATAACACCTTTCTTAATAGTATACTTACCTTCTATAGTTCTTATTGTGTCAGTTTGGGGGTTTACTTTCAAAACTAGAAATGGTCTCTTTAAACTTGACCCTCAATGTAACCTGCACATTTCTGAGAACAGTAGCTGTGTCCTGCCCCAAGTTGTGGATACTCTTGTTGTTCCTCCCGGATCTCATGACTTAGTCTGTTCTCTGGCGATCATATAATCAGCCTTGCACTAGAGCTCTTTGTGGACTTGGCTGCTCCTCTCTCCCACTCAACCCTTCCCCATCCATTAGATTGTGAGCTCTTAGAAGACAGGGGTGGCCCTCATGTCTGCTCCCCTACCAAATCTAGCACAGTGCCTTGCATCAAGTAGATTTCAATAAATATATATTAAATGGCATTGGTCTTCCTTGACTTATTTTGTCAAAGATTGGTTTATCGGTGATTCCCTTTGTCCTTTCTCCACACCATGGAGGTCTACACTTAGAGAGCCACTTCCTTGTGGGGTCCCAGTGCTGTCTAGGTCCCTGCTGGGATTGGCTGTGTCAGCACTTGCTGTGCACCTGATAGAGCATGGAGGAACCCTGATTGGGGGAGGTGGGATTGCCAGGAACTTTGAGCTGTTCTTTTGTCAGAAAGGAACCTTTCATTCAGCCAGGTGCCTGCCCAAATCTCTGCCAGGGCTCCTTGGGTCTGAATTCTAGATGAAAACAGAAGATAAGACCAGACTTTCAGCTCCTCCCCTTTGGGGGGCAGGAAAGGCTGATGGGAAAGGGGGAAGGAGAGGGCATCGGTCCTATTCATGGCTAGTGGCTGGCCTCTTTCTGGTGACTAATGCCTCGGAAAAAGAAACATCTCCCCTAGCCCCAGTTTCCCGACCCTTCCTAATGCAAGCAAGGCCCACTGGCAACACCAGCTGCCCAGCTATGGAGGACAAGCACAGAGTGGACTCCAGAATGGGAGGCCCAAGGTAGAGGCCAACAGGAGCGAGCGCCATCCTAGAAAGGGTTGTGGCTCCCTTTCTGTGGTACTCTCCTTGGCTGTTGGCAGGGGCCCGTGTCCTGCTCCCTCTAGGGTCCCATGCTTATCACTGCCGTCAGCCCCGCCTCACCCCTGATGCAGCTCTGGGCTGACCCCTGTGATGGGGCAGCTGGCTCCCAATGCCCCTGCCCTGGCCTGGCCATCTCTGCTTGCAAGCCATTAGGAAAGAACCTTCTGTTTGCTTTGCTGGCTTCATGGTGTGCTTTTTCGCTGACACTTCCACCCACGTGCACTTACAGCACAAGGAAGCTCCGTTCGCAGTCTGGAACTCCAGGGGCCCCGTGGGCCTCTGTAGGGGTGTTAAGAGCATCCATTCACCTCTCCCAGTGCCCCTGCCTTTCTGAGCCTAGTCACTTCCTCAGTGCTGCTTCTGCAGAACAAACAAGAAGGCATCTGATGGAGCAAGGCTGCACTTTTTGAGTCTGCCTCCACTGGAACATTCAGACAACCAAAATGACTGCAAAGACTGAAGGCCCCTGGTGGTCTTTGGCTTGCTCCCCACGGGCCTGTCTTAGCCACTTTCTCTCAAGGAGACACAATACCCGACACACACAACTTGAAGGAGAGCTTTATTTTGGCCCACTTTTCAGTCCATAGTCCACTGGCTCCAAGGCATCAGAGGAGAGCTGCTCCGGCCTTGGCAGACAGGAAGCAGAGAAGGAAGGGAGGGGCAGGGAGGGAGACTGACCTTTCCAGCCATGGCCAGTGACCGCCACTTCTGACCAGACCCCAGCTCCTAACACCTAGTCAGCTGCGCCCCCAAGATCCAATCATCGTCCAAAATCCCCACCTACAAGCGCATGAGGCTGCTGGGACACATCTGGATAAAAAGCACAGCAGGCTTCATCCTGCCAGCCCAGGTCCCAGCCCCACCGCTCCCTCTCCCCCAGCCCATGTCTGGTGCAGGGCTCGCCCAGGACGGACAAGTGGTGCCCAGAGAGAAATGGCTTCTGCCCTGATGCTCACTGCATTTCAGCTTCTCCCCATAGCCCTCTGACCCATTTCTGAGGGTTCCAGACCTATGTCTCAGGCTACACTTAACAGTTTCTCCAATTGTCAGACATTTGGTCCATGTGCTGGCCTGGAATTATGAGTCAAAATGCATTTCCTTCCAAAGTTGGCTGCATATTAATATGGTTCCAGGTTTGTTTCTAGGCAAGACAGGTCAGAAAAGTCTCTGCTTGCTCACCCTCCATCCTTTTTTGTTTTGGGGGGTGGGGCAGGGTGGGGTGAGACAGGGTTTTGCTGTGTAGTCCAGGCTGGCCTTCAACTCGCAGCAATCCTGCCTCAGCCTCCTGAGAGCTGGGGTGGCAGGTGTGCACCGCCATGCCCGGCTCCCCTCATCCCTGTTCTGATCTTTATTCAGCATTTATCGAGCACCTTCTGTGGAGCTCTCAGAGATGCAAAAATCAAATGACAAGGCCCCTGCACTACAAGAGGAAAATGACATGGACCCAAAGCGTTACCACAAGTGGGAACTACAAGAAACCTTCACCAAGCTGCACTCTCAGGATTTCTACACTTTAGTGGGTATGGTTTACACCTTCAACTAAAAGAAGCTGCAGGGTCAAACACACACACAGTATTGGCACACAAGCCCCCCTCTCTCCATGCTCAGGTTCTGTGGTGTTCAGATCTGGTTTTATGGGGGGGATATTTTGCAAGGGGAAACAATATAATATAATACAGGAGACACATTTTATATGATTATTTATAATAGTCACCCAAAGAATCATATACAAGAGAGTGCAGGAAGTCTGTCCACACACAATAGACAAGGAATTCAGCTGAGGACCTAGATCCCACTGTAATGTCCTGCATGAGTCCAGCTGAAGACCTAGAGCCCATAACAATGCCTCCTACAAATCCAATTGGAGGTCCAGAGCTCATGACAATGTCTCATGCAGGCCTGTTTCACGGATCTGTACTGGGAAGGCCCAAAGGTCAGTGGCGGAATCTAGGAAGTCTGTGCCAGCAGGATGAAGGATCTGTGCCAGCAGACTGAGGGATCTATACTGCAGCCAGGAAACGATGCTCAAGTAAGAACCAGAGCTCCCCCCAAAAGTACCACAACCATCCTCAGCAGCAGTGAGGTCCCAAGCTCCTCTGATGATGAAGACAGCCGAGTTCCCATCAGGAAAGCCAATGCAGCAAGCAGAAGACCGGCAGCACACCATCTTCCCCTCTGGAGCCAGGAAGCGATGCTCAAAGTGAGGACCTGAGCTCCCCCAAAGTGAACCACAGCCTTTCTCAGTGCCAACAAGGTTCCAAGATCTTTGGAGGATGAAAACAGCCAAGTTCATC
>PVLD010021958.1:0-30318 GCA_004027595.1 Dinomys branickii
CTAAATTTGCATGTCTGTATATGGGTCCATACATCTACAATTCGAAGATATCAATGGATAAAGCAACAACTACTGTTGAGACCATATCACCTTGTCTATAGATTAGTTGTGATTGTACTATTTTCTATGATAATGGGTGTCTGTTTGTCAATATGTTTTTGTACTTTTATGTTTCTAAAATAAAAAAAAAAAAGAATACTGATGTTCGCAACAGAGATGAGGGTGGAGAAAATTGATTAATCGTATGTGCCTCTATTTGAATAACTGAGTAACAAATGTGAAGACAACATTATGTAATACTGCATCCATTGTTAATTCCCTACTATCTTCTCTATAATTTTATATTTCCTTTATTGTTCTTGTCTTATTCTGGTTTATGTCTGTTTGGTTGTTATGTCCCCATTCCTTTGTCTGTAAAATAAAAATAAAAATAAATATAAAAAAAAAAAAAAGAAGGAGGGGAGGAGGGGTTGAAAGAAGAAGAGGGGAATGGGGGAAGAAGACAATCAAATTATATCATGTACAGGTACAAATTCCCTATGATGAACTTCTTTCAACAAGGGATTGAAAGAAGAGGGGAATGGGGGAAGAAGAGAATCAAATTATATCATGTACAGGTACAAATTCCCTAGGTACATTACGTATACCTAAAATGTACCAATAAGCTTAATTAATTAAAAAAATTAAAAAGAATAAGACAAAGAAATTTTTTGGCTAGGCTCTTCCTTGAGGCATCTCAAATTTGAACCTAGTCTGGGTAACTTAGTGACTTCATGAGATTCTGCCTAAAAATAACTGTGGGAATATAACTCAGCACAAGGCCTGTGTTCAGTTCCTGCTACTGAAAAAATAAGGAAAAGGGAAGGTGAAGGGAAAAGAGAAAAGAAAAGCAAATGAAGACTGCTAACTTACACTACAGAAATTAAATAATAAAAATAAATGAAAACAAATGTAAAAAACAAATTGCTAAAATTCATTGAAGTGAAAAGACCAGTTTTTGCAAATGACTAATAAAATTTATAAAGTTTAGCAAGACTCACCAGGAAAAAAGAAAGAAAAGACAAATTACTAACATAAAGAATACAAAAGGAAACAATATAACAAATCCTATGGACATAAAAATCGTAATGAATAAACAATAAATTGAATAATTTACATAGAAGGGATAAATTCCTGCAAAGCATAGATTGCTAAAGCTAGCACAAGAAATAAAAAATCTGAAAAGCTCTACATCAATTAGAGAAATTAAACTCATAACACAATCTTTCCATGGAAAAATCTACAAGTTTTAATGATTTAATGATTAATGGTTTTGATGATTAATTCTAAAATATATTCAGGTTTTTAAAAAACTATACTACTCTTAAATATTATTTTCAGAAAATACAGGAAGAGAGAATACTTCCTTACTCACTTTATGTATGTGGCCAGTTAAATATAAAATCTTGCAGACTTCACCAAAAAATTAAATTTCTGATCATTCTTTCTATGAATATATGGACAAAAATCCTCCTAAAAATTAGTAAATAAAATCCAGAGGTACATGAAAAGAACAGTATCTCATGACAAATGCAACTTATCTCAGGAATTCAAAGTTTGTTTAACTAATGTAATTCACAATAATCACAGAGCAAAAGGGGAAAAGCAGCATATGCTGTTATTCAAAAAATAGAGGAAACACATTAGAAGCACAGTGAAATGTCACTGGAGATCTTCACTTGTTATGATGGTGAGAAATGCCTTTTTCATCTGCAGTTTCCTGTATTTCTCAAACTTGCTGCAAAAGGCATGTATGATATTTCATAATTATACAAGGGTGTGTGTGTGATAAGGCATTTGAATACACCTTCAAAGAGGTGAACAACAAGAGGAGCAGACACATAGACTGGTGCTTTTAGGGCTGGGGATATAGCTCAGGGGAATAAGCGCTTGCCTAGCAAGCGCAGGGTCCTGAGTTCGATCCCCAGTCCCGCAAAAAAATAAAAAATAAAAAAATAAAAAAGAGTAATGAAGGACCTTGTAGATGGCTGCATAACAAAGTCAGCTCAGAGCAACAGAACTGAGATGAGATCTTGGGTGGGAGCTGTCATGGTCAGGAAGTAGTTCGGTCTTAAGAATAAGCTGGATTGCTGCAAAGTAAGTCTGTTGTAGATGGTAAAACTGCACGATCTTGCAAGTTGACAGGTATAGGAAATGTAGATTGTATCTTTATGCATTGCATAGGCTCAATTTTACTGAGCAAGCTGATGATTTTAATTCTTCATAAAGTAAAATAGGCTTTTAGTGGTCTTTTCCTAATCTCTCTGCCATGAGATGTGCCAGAGAGGGCAAAAGTGAGATCCTTGCACAGCCTCCTGCTTTTCTTTTCTCTTCCTTCCTTCCTTCCTTCCTTCCTTCCTTCCTTCCTTCCTTCCTTCCTTCCTTCCTTCCTTCTTTCCTTCCTTTCCTTCTTTTCTTCTTTCTTTCATCTGTCTTTTTTTTCTTTATTTTCTGAATAAACCTACAATGAGATACTATGTGACACCAGAGAACACGACTGTCTTCCACAGATATATTCTAACTTTTTAATCATTCTTAAAGAGAAAATTATCTCAGCTACACAATTGCTAATTTCTTTTTTCTTTCTTTACTTTGCTTTCTTTTTCCTGTAGTATTATCTTTCTTAAAAGTATACTTTAATTGGAAGCTTGTAACATTTTCAATAAAACCAAAAAGAAATTTCCAATAAAAAATAATACTTTCAACACTGAAATCAATAACAACCCAAACTGCAAATAATTTTGTTAAATTTATTTTCTAATGACATTTTAATGATAAATTTAGTTAAATTCATAAGGAAAAATAGCATTGTTTTAAACGCTTAATTTAGAATATCACCTGGGGAAAAGCTATTTTCTGATAAGAGAAAGGTTGTACTAATTTGAGCTAAGTATTGGCAGCTTTCAACGTTTATCTCCTAGCAAAATGATGTTGTTTAGTTACAAATTGAATTTCTTCTTAAACTATATTCAGCTTTTCTATTAGAAAATCACTGAGAAAAGTAAAAGGCTCTCTCGATTTGTGATAGCAAACTCTCAGTTCCACTCATGTGAAGAAGTTTACAATCATTACCATTTGGTTCTTATTTATTCTGACATGGCAGAATAAAACCTGATGATCTGCTTGCTATAAGCCTTTTTCCTATCAAAAACTGGACACATTACAAAGCAATAGTGACATCGATTAATAACATAACCTAACAACCACTTCACCAATATTTTTACTCAGGTCAGGATAAGACCTTGAATCAGATGATCAGTGTCAGATTTGGACAGTG
Organism: Dinomys branickii; assembly: GCA_004027595.1. Classification (NCBI taxonomy): domain Eukaryota; kingdom Metazoa; phylum Chordata; class Mammalia; order Rodentia; family Dinomyidae; genus Dinomys; species Dinomys branickii. The sequence goes on from PVLD010021958.1 coordinate 3,317, forward strand.
CAGTGTTTCAAGAAAGAAGCAAAATTTAAAAACCAACTGCATTCCACGGAGCAGCCTTTTCTGTAGTGCGTTGATATGTAACTCTGATGGAAGCTCAGCGTGCAAGGCATTAATCTCAACTTCCATGTAATATACTACCGATGCTCCAGGAGAATAAAATTATGACTCTCATGTTATTCCAAACAGATTGAGAAATGTGCCAGGAGGAATCATACCTTAAAGTCTTCTATTTTTGTTTTCCGTAATAGTACCAAGAGGAGAGAAATATGTATTTGGCTATAACGTCATAATGTTTTCTTTTAGAAATTGTATGTGAATTGGACTAGTAAAATATTTCAGTTTCCCACATCATCTTGCATGGTACTCACAGTGTGTGTGTGTGTGTGTGTGTGTGTGTGTGTGTGTGTGTGTGTCTTCGCATGCACTGTCATAACCTATCTGGCCAAGCGTGAACTGTCTCCAAAGATTAAGTGTACCTATTTTGAACTGGAGGCTGCATGCCATAATTTTTAGCTAACCCGTTTCCTTCTTAGTGAAAACAGAAATAAAACTATATTGTGCACACTTCATTGCTGGAGCCTTTGACCTCAGCTGCCTGTCTAGCTGAGACCGTGATGAATGCTTTGTGTCCCTTCAGTTTTAATTGCTCATAAATTGTTGTCCCACAAAACACAAAACTAGCCTTGTCCTCATTTTAGATGGGGTTGGAGGTCAACCTAACAGTAATACAATTAAGGAGTGTCTTTGTGTGGGGTGTGGGAGTGAAGAGGGCAGGAGGCCTGCAGAAGAGGGGTAAAGAAACGAAGTCATCTTGTCTAAGGAAAAAGCGAATTCCTACTTTCGAGCAAAAACTTCACACATAGAGTAAATCATGCCTGTGTGACAATTGTGTCCAAAGTGCTTTGAAGGGCATTTCTGGACAACAGCAAAGGAAGTGAATTATATCTCATGCCTGTGTTCACGCAAAAAGAATAAGTGTTTTTATGATTCATGATGTTGTGATAAATTAATTCTGTGGAAGAAAAAATAGTCTGGTTTTGGAAGTATCATCTCAGGCCAGGTTCTTTCCAAAAGCGACTGCGTCTGCGAATTTAATGGCAGAAGTTAGTTCTCAGATTTTTGCCGATTTATCATCACCCATGTGGCACCTCCTACCGATTTCTCCAGCTCACATCTAATCCCAGGGCACCTTGGAGCTTTTCCGTGAGTTTTGCAGCATCAGTCATTGTTTGCAATTATACTCTCCTCTATTGCTCAGCAACCAAGATACGACCTTAAACAGTCATGTTTCAAATATCAGTGGAAGTAAAGCTTTGAATGTTCTTTCCTCATCTGTGAAGTCTGTCAAAAACAGAGATGATTGTGCTCTTTCTTTATTCTGCCTAAACGAGTGCTTAAAGCCCAGCTAGTGGCCTATTGACTTATTTTATTATTTTGATTAAACCAAACCAGAAGCAGCGTGCTCTGAATGGAAAAAGAATTGAACTTATAGTGAGACCACACCCTTCCTTTCTTCCAGCTATTTTTTTGATTTCTTTTAATTTTAGACAAGTAGTTGACTTTCTTGGAGTTTCCACTTCTGTTTTCAAAGTTAAAATATAGCTTTAGCCTTACCTTACAAAAATATTATGTAGGGATGATACGATTATGCATGTGCTAGATCCTTCTTCCTCCAGATAAACATGCAAAGTACATTTTATGTGTTATTAGGACTCTTTTTTCTCATTTTAATTACAATTTGTGTCTTTTAAGTGCATTTCCCTCTACCTTTTAAAGATTTTGACTGGTGCAAACAGATTCTGACTAACCAGATATTATTGCCAACATGGACTGTCCCGTTATTACTTATTAAAGTTTACTTGTAGTAAGTTAACTTGTTTTTACCCAGTACACACAATGTACACATTTTTCTGGTTTGGCTTTGTCAATAGAATAGGTTAATTTTATAGGACTCACTAACACACACCAATTTGACCACCATGAATCTCCTACACACACTTTTGGAACACTTATATCCAAGCCTCTGTCTTAGGGACTGAAGACAGAATCATGAGCCAAGCAGAAAAAAATCCTGTACTTAATGGAGATAATATTGTATTAACTTGACCAGCTCAGTGAAATCAAGGTGCCAAAACATACAAGGAAAACTAGTATTTAACACAAACAGGGATTACAAGGATGGGCTAATTAAATCACTTGATTACAAATCAGGAACTTGGAACTACAAATTCTGTTATTATCTACCTTTGGGATCTTAACCAAGTCTCTGGGCCTTATTCTTCTTATTTATAAAATGAAGAAGCTGGTTTCCTGCAATTCTAAAATTATAAGGTTATTTAATAAGGGAGCAATAACTCACTAAACCTTAATGAGAGAAAGAATTATCTAGTATCTTGTCTTTTGAGATCAAAAATATTGTTACCTCTTGGCTGGAAAAATGAAAAATGATTTTTTAGAGAAATGTTGCCTGTTTTATTTTATTGTTTTGTCCTCCAAAAGCAAATTTATTGCAGTAGCAAATGATTCTGGTGCTTGGCTTCCTAGATGTTGACAACACTGGCACATTTTCATAAGAAGGAGGGCAGAACTAACTGGTTCATAAGGTTCTCAGTCGTCTGAATAGCAGAAAAATCTGTTACACTCATGATGAGCAAATTGTTGGCTGAATTCAACAGCACAAGAGCCTAAAACTGATCATCTGTGCCCTTTCTAGTAACTGCTACTTGACTGTAATAAGAATTACCAGTTTTACATGCTATCAAAAATGATAATAATGACAGTCAACTATAATAGAGACTACTTTTAGTCTTAGGTTTTAAACATTACACAAAGTCCTCCAAACTGAAAGAGCAAAATCCAAATCACAGTATTAAATACCAGATATAAGAACTAGAGTTTTGCTAAGACAACCTGCATAGCATTGATGTTGTAATTTGTATTTTTAAATTTCAATTATATCAGAAATTAGAGAGTATATTCTGTAGGGTATTTCAGGCTGACACAAATGAGGTAAGGAAGTATTTTAAAGGAAGTTAAAATATTTTTGAATTGTGATTAGAATACAACTTGTATTCCATTTGAGAAATCTCTCTCTTCCTCTAGCTACCCTGTTTTTAAAAAGATTTCCTAGAGTTTAATGGGGCTTTTTGGCTTATAACTTTTCTGAAGACCATAAGAAGGAGATTCATATATTACCATGGCTAACATTGTCACATGAGTAGCATGATAGAGACAGAATGAGCACACATCATGATCTGATATGCTTTTCTTTTTGTTCTTGTTACTGACTACACACTCACCACAATGGATATCCCATGAGAGCAAGGGATTTTTGTTCGCAGTTTTATCCCTGCTGCTATATCTTCAGGGCCACAAGCAGGACTATGCTCTACCAGATGTTTAACAGACATTGGTTGAATGAATTAATGCTGCTCTTACTGCCTGAGCATAAGCGAGCACATTAAGCCTCTATTAAGTCAGGGTTCAGACTCAAGGAATTCTCACCTACCTTTCTCCAGACATCACTGGCCAGTTCATTCTTTGGGGATCACAGTCCTGCAAGGTGAGGTAACCAAATTAGCTGTGTTCATGTTCTAGCTCAGAATGTGCTTTTAACACCTCAATTAACATGACAACAATTACAGTTCAGGTTTAGTGTTTCAATTCTAGTGTGACCAATGCCCTTCCTTCAGGCCAGTGTAGGTGTTTACCTGTACTGTGGAGGAACATGTAAGACCCCAAATAGCAAAATCCCTACTAAAGTGAATAAACAGTTCCTTTGAGGCTGAATATCTTAATCATGCTTGCATGGTACCTGCCAAATGTGTTGATTTTGTTTGTCATTTACCAACATTTATTTATACCACTATTTAAATTAATACTGAAGGGGCTGGAGGTACAGCTCAGTGGGCTAAGTGCTTGCCGCTGAGCACTAGGGCCCTGAGTTCGATCCCCGGTCCCAGAAAAAAAAAAAATAAATTAATACTGAAAATTACTTTTAAAATCGAACTTGCAGCTGGGTATGCTGCCTCAGACCTGTAATCTCTGAGCTCAGGAGAGGGAGGCCAACGATTGCCAAAGGTTGGAGGCCAGCTTGGGCTACACAGTGTGACTGTCTCATGAAACTAAGCAGAACAATACAAAACAAAAAATATACTTTGTGGATTTTGTTGTATTGTGCAGCATAATTTCTATTTGAGTAAAATGTGCATTACTGGAAGGTGCCACAGGTATGTAAGTGCTCACTGCAGAAAACTTAGGACAATACCAATTCAAATTTGGTATGCATACAAGGAGAACCAGCAAAAGCTATGTGCAAACATGTGAACATGGTGTTTTTCAAGTTATTATTCAAGCGTGTTTTGCAATTGTATGTGAAAATTCAAATCCTACTATCTAATATTTAAGAATAAATAAACTCCAATTATTTGTCATGTAAATTAGGGTGTTCAATCTGTGCCTTTGGAACATGTTCCTCATACAGGCACACTGCATCAAAAACTACTGGCATTTTCCAACATTGGTGTGCTTAGAACCCTACCATCAGTCAACATTAACCTGCATTTGTCTTGGAGTGGCCAGTGAAAGTAAAGCGACTTAGTGGGATATATTAAATTAATATTTGATACACACCAAAAGTGATCTCACCAAGTCATTAGTTTCTTATCCAAATAAAAATAGTCTAATTAACTTCATCCCATGTGGACACCATAAAAATATTATTTTGGATGGTTTCATGCTTAGAGTGACTTAATTTCTAAAACTGTCAGTTATCCTAAATATGCTAACAGTCAAGTCTCTTTTTGTACTGTCCAGTCTCTGGTCTTGCTGTGTTTGGGCACCCAGCTTACTCCCCTCTCTTCAGTGTGTGCCTGTATGTGTGTCTGACTGGCACAAGGTATTCTGCATTCTCCTTTTGCCTTTGATTAACCAGAGCTAACAAGGCACCTACACCATAATATGGATTTTTAAAACAGAATATCTGAACCAATCAGCTAAGTTGCACATTGCAACAATTTTTAAATAATCACCTCCAACTAATCACTACAGCCTTAGGATTCAGTAACTACCAAAAATTTCCACAAACTATTCCAGTAGAAGAAATGAAATGGGTACTGCTGAAATCTGTGAAACAAAGTGACACAGAATCAGAATAATTCTTTCAAATCATTCATTTACTTGAAATGCAGATATGAATGTACTCTAAATCCACTATGTATATATATGTATATATGTATATATATATGTATGTGTATATATATATACATATATATATATATAAAACATTTCCAAAACTCCAAGTGAAGTTCCAGCTTTTTCTATCAGCTTTTCATATTTCCAAAACCATAACTACTTTCTACATAGACATAACTTCAGTTTGCAGTGACTACATAGTGGTCAAGATAAGAATAGATAAAACTACTTAAGGTTTATTGGGTTTGCCAACAGTCCTCTAGAATGCAGCCAGCATTTCATGACTTTGTCAGCTGAGAAATGTGTGAGATCAGCCCTATTTTACTATTAGATTTCTTTGGGGAGCTAGTCAAAGTGACTCGAATGCTTTGATCTGTCCCCTTCTTATCTTCCTTCCCTTCTCTTCCTTCCTTCTTGCCTCTGTCTCTCTGTCCTCTTTCTCCTCCTCCTCTTTCTCCTCTTAGTCTAGCAGGAAATATGTAGCCAAAATGTAACCAAAGTCACCAGAGGGACACTGTCAGAAGTCACCCAGGAAACCTCTGAGCTAACAAAGTAGGAAAAGTTGCCCTTGCCTGGCCACAAATCCTCTATATTCTAACCTCTTCAGTGGAAAACAATAGATCCAGATGACCTCTTTGGAATACCATGACTTTCTCTGTTCCTCTCTGTCTAGTCTCAATCACTTCACATGCACAAGCTGCGAAGTGTCTCCAGAAAATGACAGGTGCCCTGGGGTTGTTCACCCCATGCTACAGAAATGCAGAGTTTCAGTTTTCTGATATTCTTTATTTTTCAACCCCTATACAATGGATGTCACTAATGTCACCTTCCAGTAAGATGGCCGTGGCCAGCAGAAGGCCTGGAAATGCCAATTGTAATTAACTTTCTTTTCAAATATGTTTGACAGTTTCATGCTGAGAAGTGCTTCTTACCTTTTGAACTTTCAGATTGCTTGGCTGAGCAAAATGTGTATCATTTTCTTTTAAAATTGCCTTACAAAGAGCTATGTACTATGATATTCTTGCACACGTCAGCCATTTGTAAGAGATTTAGATTTTTAAGCAGATTATCCTTGTTCCAAATGAGAGACCTTGCTTTTGTCTGAAGCATGGGCTATGTTCAGGTGCTCAGCAGAGCCTCGGGACAAGGGCACTCATATATTCATAAATGTCAAAGACAATGACCCTTCCTCATAGGCCTTGCATCCCAGCTGCTCTTCCAGGTAATATTCCTGAGACCTGTGAAAGACAAAAGCACGCTCTTTGACAACAGCTAAAGATACGAAAGCAATGCTCCTTGGGTCCAGTTTCCTACAATGTGGTTATTCATCATTTTTAAAATGACATCAAAAATCAATAAAAATGGAAGAACTCTATAAATGCATCTTTTCCTAATTGAGAGGCTTAACCTGACTTTTTCAGCAAGAATAATATACCTTACTATGACCTACTTAAAAAATGTAAAAAGTCACTTTAGGGCACCTTATTTCAGTCTTTCATTTTCATAGCAGGAGTACCTCTCTAAGGAAAAAAAGGTATAGATCCTCACCAGCATCTTGATCAAGGAGAAAGGTTTCATACTTCAATAGTGCACGTAATGGAATTGGTCAGATTCGAAGCATGAGAGAATATTTTATCTTGGATCTTTAATTTTTTACAGTTCAGCTGACAGAAATTTAACTAAAATGTTGGTTATGAAACCATAAGTAGAGTCTTTAAAGTAACATTTGCTTTAATTTGTCTGTAAAGTTTCAGAAAAAAAACTGCATCAAATATGCATATGATATTAGTCCCTTTGTTAATCAGAAATAATTTAAAAATAAACTTTTAAGATTGCTCCCCCCATGTTACAAATATGTTGATTATTCATAATTTTAACACAGTTTGCAAACCCATAGAATTACAAGATAAGAAGAAAAATTACATTTCAGAATTATCTTCTCTAATTACAGTTAAGATATATCTTTGAGGTTCACATCACTCTAGAGAAACTGACGATATGACCATTTTTTTCTAAATGTAATAATAGGGCTCCTGGGCACAATGGCACATGCCTGTAACCCCAGCTGCCTGGAATCCTGAGACAGGAGGATCGCAAATTTAAAACCAGCCTGGACAATTTAGGAAGACCCTGTCTCAGGGGCTGGAGATATAGCTCAGTGGCACAGTGCCTTCCTGACAAGCTCAAGGTTCGAGTTCAGTTCCCAGTACTGCCCCCCCCAAAATTCCAAGTCACTGTCTCAAGAAAGAAAACAAAAGCTGTAAGAAAAGCTGGCAATATACTTCAGTTTTCCCAGCGTTCATTCCCCAGGACTGAAGGAAGAAAAAAAGAAAAGGGATTAAAATTCTTATTCCATATTCCCTTGAAACAAATAACCTATCATGCTATAATTTCAATATGATTTTGGAATTCTAAAACTGTTGTCTAAACTCCAGATAAAAATATGTTTTGGCTTCATGAAATACAAACACTATTTGGTGTTCTGGTGAGGTTCCTCTTCATGTGTCCTCTAAAGATCAAGAACAGACAACTTTCAGATCTGTTTTCTGTTATATTTGGAGAGGATTAAACATTGTTGCCTCCATGTAAGAAACCAAATGAACGTAGTCATTTCAACTAAAGTAGCGACATACCTGTCTGTTTTATCAGTTTGAGTGAGTAAATTTTGCCGTTTTGAGAGTTTCTACTGAAAGTCACCCCTCTTGGGATTAAGATGCTCTGGTCTTTGTGAGCCTGCTCATTTCCCATTATTACGTTTGACTGCTGTCTCCTAGATTACATCTTCAATTCAATACGTAAAAATTATATCCTACCATTTTGCTACATGCTTTGTAAGGATAGTGGAAATTATGAAAGAGAAGAAATTTTACTTGATATTTTGAGAGAGAAAATTATGAGCAAATATTGCTTACAAAATTAAATATGATATTACCTTTCCTGAAATCCCTTAAAAATGAAATTTCACTCCAATTGTGTGCTCTAATTATTTTGTTCTAGGCATTGTATTTTTGGTCCCTAAAAGGAATTGTTCCAAAGCTGTTCAGGGATTAAATATCACCTAAAAGAGGCAACCTGATGAAGCTCAAAGGTAAGCAGAAGATGTTCAGTGGCACAGAGGCAGTCTTAATGCATGGGACCTTCCATATCCTACCACGGAGTAAAGAAGTAAATGATGCTTTAATGCCAAAGTGCAAAAGAACAGCAGGAATTGTAAATATTGTTAACGAAGTGTGGCTCACGTTTAACTTTTGCTTTCAAGAGGTCCTGATGGTGTGCTGCTTATTGCTCAGATTTGGTAATAAATCTATGAGTTTCCTAAAGTAGTCTGAAAAGTTTCTAATTAATTCCAATCTTAGAAGAATCAGGCACGTATATCACCACCGCATATCAAACAGGGAGCTAGCAAGAATGCTCACCTCGTTTCTGAAATCGTCACAGTGCAGAGAAGCCTACATACATAATCTGTGTCTGTGTATTTCCTAGTCCTCTTCCTTTTCCAATTTAGATTCCACTTGGTGAGTTTATTCTGCACCTTTAAACTTGGCACACAGAAGCCCCTGTGTGATCAATCCTAGAAGACATTTGTGTTTATACAAGAAAATTACTTGGGGAGTACGTGGAACGGGACCTCCTGCACTTGCTTCATTTAATTTTAGAGGCAAATGAGAGGAAAAAATTTGATAATGTCAAAGTTGTACCAAATCCCTAGAAATTGCTTAAATAGAATACATTAGTCAGAAATACAATAAGATGAAAACTAAATCTTCACAGAGTATTTTACAGGTATAATACATGATCTGGATTAGGAAGAAATGTACACAACTAAAACAGCCATACCTATAAATCTTATGTGTGTGCAGTTTACTATTTTTGAGAATAAGTTTTATAGTGTTGTTATTTACCATGGAAGGCTTTTGTTAACTCTTAGCTGGATGTGGGCCTATATAGGGTTGAAGTAGTCAGTAACATACTTTTTAGTAATGAATTATTATTTCTTTTCTGCTTTTTTTGGCAGTACTGGAAGTTGAACCTGTGGGCTTTGTACTGAGCTATGTTCCCAGACTTTTTAAATCTTTTATTGTGATGAATTGCTAAATTGCCTTGACAAGGTTTCAACCTGGGATCCTCCTGCCTCAGCCTCCCAGAGTGCTGGAATTACATGCATGTGCCACCATGCCCAATTTGAACTGCTGTTTTTCTTATCATGATTAAGTAGAAATGTCTCATGCATCCCTCCTGAGTTTCTCTATTGAATTCTAATTAGCACACAACTGTTACCTCGAATGTCACATGTAACCCAACAGTGAATGACAACAAAACAAATTTAAAAAGTCCCACTTTTCATTGTTTATGAAACTACTAAATGCTAAATGTTAAAGCTGATATGATAGAGAAATACATGGAATTACTCACATCTTGTTCTGTACCATTTTTTATGGATGAAACATATCAACCAATATAGAAATACTCATTTGTTTGAGCAGATGTGAAAACTATGTTTCTGATTTAAAAAAAAAGAAGAAGAGAGAAGAGAAGGATGAGAACTCAGTATAATTTATAAGCATTTTTCTTTTGTAGGACTCAGGGCTTTGGCACTGAGCTACTCCCCAGCCCAATTTTACATTTTATTTTGAGACGGGATCTTGCTAGATTGCCCAGCTGAACTCAAACTTGTGATCATCCTGCTTCAGCATCCTAAGGTGCTGAGATTATAAACAGACACCATTTTGCCTGACATAGACAGATAGTTTTATTTACAGCCTAAGAACAGAGCTAAAACTACAAGAAATAAGATCAGATGTTCTAAATGCCAAGTGGCACTCCATTCTAAATCCATTATAAATTAACTGTGTACCGGTATGGGAAAGACACCACAGATTAATTCCTTTAAGCATCTGGGCTACAATTCAAAATATGTTTTATGTCCCATTCTTTTTACCTTTGGTCTTCAGTGATAATAGTACCTCAGAGTTTGTAGCTGAGCTCCTTAACTAGCCTTTTGCACTAAATATGACCCTTTGTCTCATGACTTCAGAGATTTTATCTTCATTTTGAAGATTTTTTATCTTGTGCATTTTAAGGTAAATTTTCATTTTTCACTTAGAGGAAATTTTGAATAGAGTCATTTCTTTCCCTGTTACTTTTATGCAACAATTACTTAACAATTAGTCAAGCTCCTGTAACCTACTGGAATTAACTCTTCACCCATTCCTAACTGTTCCTTAGCAGTCTGCCCAGGTTTTCTCGTACAAAAGAGTGAGAGGAACTTGGGTTAAAGGAAAAGATTAGAAACTTTACAATGTCCTTATTGAAGGTTTTTGGACACAACATTTATAAATGTGACATGGAAAAAAAATTAAAAAAAATAAATGTGACATGGAGAAAGAAATACTATTTCTGAAAAGAACACAACTAGAGAAAATTCAGACGGATTATTATCTGAAGCCAAGTGTAAAAGGAAAATTAAAATAAGCTATTAGATACCTGTCCTGGGGATGCTATGGGAAGTTCTATCCCAATTTAGCATTTGTGTGTGCACAGAAGTCTCATAGAAAGTATAGCATATTGCTTCTCTCCTCACCAGAGCCCTCTTATGATGAGGGGACACCAGCATGAGAATGGAATTCCCACCGGATTGGAGAAGGAGTGGGGGTACCGCTGCAGCATGAACTATACTGGACACTATGCAAATACTGATTAATTTTATCCACTAAATACCGTGTGAGATACAGACTAAGTCAAATTGTCTTTTAATTCTTGCTCCATAGTCTTGCAGAACCATCCTTCTTCATCTCTTAGCTACGAAGTTATCCAGCTGCTTCCAGATCCCTCAAAACTCCCATCTGGCACTTCCTTCTACCTTGTCTTTGCCAACTTACCTCTGCAGACCGGGGGTAAAATGCTCATTGAATGCAGCCCGAGATAATGTATGTATAATCCAAATAGTCTACTTTTAGGAAGTTATCACTGGTGCTTTTGGACATAGCACTGTTAGAGGGGTAGTGCAGGAAATTAACTGGAACTTACTGGAGTGTAGAGAAACTGTGCTCTCCTGAGTCCGAACCTGCATTAATCATTTGTTTCTCTGAATATTGGGCTAGCATCCATGAAGTCACCTGGAACTTTATGAAACTGTCCTTCCCCCTGGACTCTGTGGGTTTAGAAAGATGTTGTTCCACAGAAATAACACCCAAGCTGCAAATACAAACCATAAAGGTCACTACAAAGTTAAAAGTCGTCACACTGACAAAACATATTATAGGGCTCATAGGGCTGACTGATTGGCTTACATGACAAAATTGCATTTCCTTACAATTGTGGAGGCCGGAACGCCTAGACAAAGGGAAAGAGACTGGCTCTTGAGAAGCCTCTGTCCTTCGCTGCTGAATGGTGCCCTCTTCACTGGTCCTGCTGAGGCCTTTTCTGTACGCACACGCTGCCCTCGCTTGCTTCCTCTCTTTCTGAGGACACGAGCTGTACTGGGTGAAGGCCTAGTCTGATGACCTCATCTAACCTTCCTTATCTCTTTAGAAGTGCTACCTCGAAATGTCACGCTGGGAATAAGGGCTTCAACATATGATTTTTGAGAAGGATACAAGTCAGTCTATCATAGTGGGTAAAATTCAAATTGAAATGTGTTTTATTTAACTTAAGGTATCTAAATTATAAAATAATGATTACATTAATCATGAGGAGTGTGCACATGTATGTGACACATCCCAGTTATTTGTCTATGAGCTTTGTCTCCCTTCCCTCCCTCATCTCCCCATCTCTTGGTGCCCGACCCATTCGCAAACCCATCTGTTTCTTTGTTCTTCAAAGTATTTATCCTTTGAGTATCTCATATGAGAGACTGTGCGATATTTTATCTTATGTGTCTTTATTTCACTTAACATTTTTCTTGATACATCCTTGTTCTCCAGGTCACCTGTCTGTGGAACCTCAAAATGAGGTTAATTTTGAATACTTCATAAAAATGCTGCTTTTCCTTAAGTTTGTATTTCTTTCTTACATTCTGCCACACCCTGATTTCGTTTTGGCTACATTGTTTCAAAATATTATATTAGCCTTCAGCCTGTTCCATTGTCCCCCGGCCCCTGTTCTAGCCTATAAATCTGCCATGTAACCTTTTCAAAACACAACTATGAAGCTACTGCTGTCTTTGCCCACTAAATATATGCATACTTTATATTCCTAATTTGGCTTTGGAGGCCAGTCCTTCAGATCGTCCTGCCTTTCTTAACTTGTATGATTCTCTTACACATATTCCATGTTATCTGAACAAGCATACAGGGTTATCTTTAAAAATTCATTACATTTTCCCCCTTCAAACTTTTTATTACATGGTATTCAACTTTTTATTACATGGTATTTATTACATGGCTTGAAATCAACTACCATCATTTTGTGTCAACCTTTCAGGTTTAGCTCAAAAGCCTTCTTCATGAAGCCTTTTAGAATCACTCTGGCAAGAAATCATTACTTGATTTATTTAATTCAAAACAGCTAGCCTTTATTTGAACCTTTATTCTACGTTAGGCACTGGTGAATCAAAGATAAATGAACTAGGATCCATAACTTCAAAGTCTCAGCATTCACTACTTAAAACATGCATAATTATCAACTATTTGTTATTTCTATAATATCTACTTAGCATCTATTATATGCTTTCAGGCACTGCTCTAGCTCTCAGAATGTAATAGCAAGTAGGACAAGTCTAGTCTCGAAGAGTTCATATTCTAGTTAGGATGGTAATAAGCATTCTAACTGCATCAGCAAGAATGTAACTAATCATGATTGGGTGTTATGATAGAGAGATCTTACAGGGTTTGGGTAGGGAAGAGAGTGATCTAACTTGGCAAATGGAAGATGTGTAGATGGAGGACATGAAACAGGGGAAAAGGATTGTAGACACAGGGAAGATTCGCTATGAAGAACATGAAGCTAGAACTTGTTTGGTACACTGGAGTCACTGAGAAGATTGCAGGTGGAGATATAACCAACTGTGGAAAGAGGAGACTGAAAGGACCAAGCATGTCCTCTTGGGTAATGATTGTAAGACTTGCACAGCAACTCAGGAAGGCAAAGAGCTGACAGAGACTCAGAAAAGGCAGTGAGAAATGAACCTATGCAAGATGAAATTATAGGTACTTTATGAGACTTAGAATGAACTGGACATGTGGAGTGACAATAATCAATGTGTGTGGGAATCCAACGTGTGGAGGCAAGTAAACTCTTGGCCAGGAGACATTCATCAGAGTGTGTTGCGGTGAAAGGGGGATTCATGGAAGAATTTCTCTGCAATCTACCTGTCTCAAGGTACTTTTGGCCCATTGTTACCTGAGTTTATGACATCTTAAATATAGTCTTAAATACAGAAAATCTAATTTATTGTTTTCATTCACAACACACAGCATAGTGCTTTGTGCACAATAGTAAGCCATATAGCTTTTAAAGGAATAAATAAATAGATAAACAAATCATTACAGGTTGACAATTTCACTAACTGAAGAAAGCAAGTGGGTTTGGGAAAGGAAGGCAGGTACAGAAAGATGTTGATGGAGAAGCAAAGATGATATATGGAAGAAAAATGAACAAGAGTCATAGTAAACTCTATTCCAGGACAGTACAGAAGTGCAGAAGTATACTACCATCTTTTTCCTGTTTGTGATTTGGTTATTTGGGGGCAGTTATAGATTTTAATAATCAGCCATGTATTCTTATGAATATTAATACAGGTCTTAATCATAATTACTTTCTCTGCATATCATCAGTCCTCACACAGTCCTATGGAGTCATTATTGCATTCCCATGTTATAAATGAAGGTACCAAGCCACAGAAAGTCAAAGTACTTTCCTAAGTCTGCACATCTTAAAGTTGAAGTTGGGGGATGCCAACAAGTGGTCAAACCATTACTTGACTTTGCCAACTTTTAACAGTATACTGTGCTCTCCTGGTAATTCTGTATCTATCTGATGCAAGTTTATTATGCATTGGTTACACTTGAAGACTAGACACTTTTGAAACAGAATTACACTTCCCTGCTGAATTCCTTCATGGAGTTTCTTACATTTGTTTTTCACTAGGCTGGAGTGCAAACTCAGAGCCCTGCACTTTCTAACTAGGTACTCTAGCAATGAGCCACAAACCCAGCCCAAGTGTTTTAGGGTTACATTCACCTCAGTCATACCTATTTTCAATAGTGTATATTTGGTCTACATAAGCAATATACACATGTTGATTATATCTAAAATCTCAGTCTGTTGTTTAAATTCTATAAGAAATCAAGATTTAACTTTTTAGTGGTGTCCAGTATATTAAAATGGAATTAACACGTACCTTGCCACACACCTGTGTAGGGACCCAGAGTCCTATAAAAAGATGAGTTCATGTAGTAACTTTAGTACTACCCAAAAATGGAAGGAAAGAAATCTTTTGAGCAGATTTACAAATGTATCCAATAGCAAAAGTGATGTCAAAATAGTTTCTTTCTAAACAAATACTGCAGGCTTCTAATCATTATTTTTGCAAATACTAGTAGCTTCTGAACATTATTTTTGCATCCTTTTAATTATATATGAACATCAACCTTTATTTACAACAGAGGAATTTTGCCCTTGCTTCAAGAAAATCGGGAATCTTGGTGTTTAAAGGAGAATAAGGCCTATGACTCTATCTCAATAATGCTAATCAACAGCATGGGGGAGGAAAATAATGGCTTAGTTGAGTAGACTACATAGAGTGAGCACGGAGCTGATGAGGTTTGTTGCTTTCAAATGTCAACGCTGTTTCTAAAGCACATTCAGGAAGAGAGGGCTCTTCCACACAACTGTGGCCAAGCCATGCCCTTTAGCTTCTCAAAATGAGTCAGTTTTTAAGAAAGGGTGTTCGTCCTGATGAGAAGCAAATGACTGAGACAACTGCCTAGAGTGGGCTTGGAAAGGCACCCTGGGAAAGAGTGTCCCTAACCCCTAGTGGGTAAGAATCAATTCTCTTTCCAGGTGGGGAATTAGAAAGCCCTCTTTTAGAGCATGCACTTTGATCTTGTTATTAAGGGTGGGCTTTGGAAAGAAATGCAGAGCATGGCTCAGCTTGTGAAACTTTATCAGATGTGTTCATTCACGCCCCTTTTTATCCCCTCCCCCACATTAGGCTCAGTCTGAAAAGAGTCCAGTCTCCTTTCACCCACCCTTTCACCCACCCAGAGCCAAGAAAGCCTAGTGGTGGAAGGGACAAGGTGTTTAGCTTCTGATACCACTTGCAGAACTTGATTGCTTTGTGGAGTGACTGCATTTAGACTGTGTATATTTTCTCACCAAAGAGGAATTCTGATGCTTTTCATTATAATTTGTATAATTAATCTTCTGAGCTTTTTGGAATTGCATTTTTTTGTTGTCGTTGCTGCTGCTGTTAAAAAATGTCACAGTGCTATCAATCCACATTTAGTGCCAAGAGGAAATAACAAAGCACATGAAAGTAGCAACGCACACTTAGCTCCACCAAAGTTGTCACTAATGAATGATGGGTAAAATGCTGCCATCTTTTGGCTATTGACAGGAGTGAATGGCGTGGGAAAGTAGGGTCTGAGAATTAGAGTTTGTTATTTTACGTGCCAATTTATCAGGTTATTGAGACCTCATAAATCAGCTCAGAATTTTTTTGGTTTCTTTTTTAGAATTTCCTGGATCTTCCTTTTTCACTCACACAGGTTTTTGTGTCTCATAGATTACAGAACAAAAGGTTGGTTCCTGTAGCTGCAAAGACTTGTCTGGTGAGCCTAGTAAGTGGAAGTGGATACCATAATACAGTAGAGGGCTTGCTGGCTTTAGTAATGAACAGATGGAATCAGGCTGATGAAACAGTCACTTCACCGTGACTATGGTACACTCTTCCTGCCTCAAAAATACTCGAGAGCACCTTGCACTGTGTTGCCCTGAAATCTCATTTCCCAGGGTAATGAATTATGTGCTATTTGTACTCCGGCCGCTTTCCAGCACTCAGCTCTAAATGTTTGCATCAGTGCCGGTGAGCCCAAGGTGATCTCATTAAGGCAGAAGCGGTGGAATGTATATTAGTAGGCACAAAGAAGTCCCCAATAGCGTAGTGTCAATCTATCATTAAAATGCAACTCCACATGCCATTTCTTGGGAAGAAAACCTACACAGCTACAATCCCATCACATAGTTCAAAAAGGAAAAATCCCACAGTGCTGCTCTCTGCCAGTCTATATCTTGCTGCTGTGAGGTAAGAAGAAGAGAAGTACTAAAGTGGTGTGACTCCTGCTGCTGCACACCTGCTGGGTGGGAGGGGTTCTGAGGAGCAATCACCCATCCCTTCCATTGTGAGGAACCATGGCAGTGGGCATTTACCAGTTGAATATTCCCCACTCAATAGTCATACTTTTGGCATTTATTAATTTTTTGTCATCCTCATTTCACATATAGTTTACAGGAGCTTGAAAATAGTTTCTAATTTTTCCCATTTGGGGCCTGAAACTGTACTACATTTTTAGGATGTGCTGATGGCAGGCTGCCTTCTGGAACTGAACACCACGGCTTACCACTACTGTATGATTGGATTATCTGGGGCTATTTGCTGTTAAATGCACAGCATTTCATACTTTACGTGTAGAAACAGGACTGTATAGTATGATGTAAGAGTTGGTGCTTTTAAGTCAATCATTTAAATTGTTTTGGGTAGTCCCCGGGTATCGGTCTTCATTCCTCTTAAGAAAGAGGCATAGTGCTTATCTTAAACACCGGTAGTGACAGGAAATGATATTTTATTTTTAGTCTAGTGGTTCCTATAATGTATACACATTTGTGTGTATTTGCCATAAATTTTATCTCTCTATATATACATTTAAAATTATATGCACAATAAGATTTCAACATAATGGGAATGGGGTGTGGCTTGCTGAGCTGTCAGTTTGAAGTGAACACATGTTTTGAGGATGCCCCTTAGAAATACTGTCTTGAATGTATGCTTGAGTTGTGCAATGTTACAACAAATGTAGAATTCTTCTTTCTTTCCTCTGTGCTTCTTGATACATTGTCTTGAGAAAAACCTGTATTTGGCAACAGTAAAAGGAGAGTTTTGCTAACACTTCACACCTTTCCTTTTTGTGCACTTTAGCCAAATAATAAACTAAAAAGGTAGCAATAATAAAAATCCCACACAAATTCCAAAGAAGATATTCAAAGTAAACACACCTGAATAAAAACAAATCACCGTGAAGAAGTGATGGGCCAAGGTGGGCGCGTTTCAGGGCAGCCTCTGCCCCGCCCTTCCTGTATCTAATCCCATGCATCTGTTCACTCCTTTGCCCCCCTCTTTACTATGATATGGCTCCTTTAGGTTGCTTGGCAACCATTATAATGCTCCTGCACATGCGTGCTAGATAATAAATCCTATCTTGCTTTATTTTTCTCTTTCTTTAAAACAAGGAATTACAGAACAAGATATTTTCCCCTTTTCTAATGGACAAAAAACATCTGTGGGAATTTCAAAAGCACATAAAATGCCTGCAAGCATGCAGATAAGTAATTAAAATTCTTGACAAAGTGTAACTGATCATTGCCTAATGTGTCTACATGCAGTTATTATTTGCAATGGTCTCCTCTTTCAAATATGTGTACATTAATGTACATATGTTGATATTTGTGTGGAACTATAAAGGGAAAAGGAGAGAAAGGGAAGAAAGTGACAGCTGTGATGTCCCAAACAAAGAAAATGAAGAAATTCCAGGGAATAATTTTGTTTCATATTTTTTTTATTTAAAACAGTGGATACAGTAGTTAGAAGACAGGACCTGGACTAAATCCATCTACTTCTTTCTATAAGAAATCAGACAAAGCTTATGGCCTCCTCCTTCCCCTCCTTGGCAAATCCGAGGGTCCTGCTGCTTTCATTTGTTTTTGATCTGCCTCATTAAAAGACTATTGATGGCTTTAACCATTGTCCCTGTTTAGGTGCTGATTTACAAGCACTAATATCTGACTGTGTGAGATTCATGGGAGTCCAGGCAGTTTACGATTATCCTGAGGTCCCTGACCACACATGTAGGGGTTTGGGTAGAGGTCATGCACTCCTATGAAAAACCCCAAAGCAGGCTTAAACCTGGGAACGTTTTAATAGGATTGAATCTGTAATAGGATTTGGCAGCTTGGCTGAAACTAGATGGTGTGGTTTATTTGGGGTCTCTTTCTTTTCATGTGTGTGTGTGTGTGTGTGTGTGTGTGTGTGTGTGTGTGTGTGTATTAGAGTCATTACTATCTTGGAACAAAAGGTAATATTTTAAATTGAAGACCATATGTTGCTACTGTAGTTTAAAGGAGCCTAAGAAAAAAAATGCTGTACAATATAGGATATTAAAAGAAAAAATTGTTGAGACATAAAATGCTATTTCTATTATGTAGTAAATTAGAAGGCAAAACATAAAAGATGGGAAGAGAATAAAATTTCTGTTGTGAATTGATGTGTATTTTTAGCTTAAAATACTTTAAGAACTCTAAAAAGCACCAGCAGTGTAGGGCTGTTTATAAAAGAGGGTATTTCTCCGAGGCAGGCAAAGCACTGCCCTGCCTGGCATCACATCCTGCTGCATAGCCTAGTGCCCTATAGCTGAAGTCTCCCTTAGTCAAACAAGGGCATATTCTGAGTGACAGGAGCAGTGCAGTGCATTGCAGTTTGAATAATACCAGAAACATGAATAAAATCCAAAGTACAGACACCACCCTTGTGATAATATCCCAAATGGAATTCTATCAATGCTTTATTTCCCATTTGAAATCTGGACAAGGTGCAGTGAGCTTTCCCAACACTATTTTCTATGCCAGTTCACTTGATTATACTATCTAAATTCAAGAACAGCAGTGGTAAAATTATTTAACTTCTTGTACTGCAGTCACTTGAACATTATATGGAGGCTGCCACATAAGGATGCTTTCATTAATTTTGGTGGGCCAGAAATGGAAAGGCAAGATATACAGCACTGGCCTAGAGGGTCAAAAAAGTGCCCTTTTACAGGACCTATCCTGTAAATCTCAAAGCACAAAAGAAGTTGCAGTGGCTGTAAGACCTCATAAAAAGGTAATGGGAAAATAAATTACACATTTTGTTTTGGGTGACTTTAAAAGTCTAGTTGTCCCACAACTTTTAGGAAATGTAAACTTTAAAAAGCCAGCACATATTTATAACTTCAAAGAAATTCACTTTCACACCCAAATACGTAGAACAGCCAAATCCTTCTACTGCATTATTTGCTGTCATTCTGTTTTAGAAAGTTGTACATTTTTCAAATTGAACGCTAGAGGAGAAATGAACAGTGTTACCTCAGACAGTGTTATTTCACAGAATCACTTTCTTTGTTTTGATTTCAAAGATTATTTTTCAAAATCACTTTCCATAGTGTTGTTATACCAATGACTTTCCAGTTCAGAGATTTGGGGATTTAATTATTGTTATTATTCTGTTTTGAGTATATCACACACCCTTCTTATAGTACTGACTTCTGTTTACACTATAAACTTAGGCATTTAGGGTAGTTTTGGCCATTCTGGCATTATACAGTAGGTAGTAATTTGCTTAAGCCTTCCTTTCATGAATAAGACAACTCAGGGCATGACTTTAGAGTCTATGTGGTGTGGACATTGTAAGGACCTCAGGACAGAGCACAGGAAGCTTCTCAGACACAATGCCTTGCCCACTGGTTAGAGATATGATAATCTCAGTACCTCTTAGGACAAGAGCCCAGGAGAGCTCACAGCACTGAAAACAGTCAGAACGCATATCAACTGGAGCTCCCAAAGTCTTCCGTTCCTAATGCTCTCCAAAACAATTTCTCAAACAAATGTAGGTCCGGTGAAGTTCTCATAACGACCTTCCTGTTATTAATATCAAAGTATAATAATATTTCTCCTTCTTCATATTCTAAAAAGAAATCCAATACCCTAGAATTTTCTTCTATAAATCCATATCACATTTAAACACTACTTAACTAATTTCTTATTACATTCATATAATGTATGCTAAAAGATTAATTATGATGTTCAATGCTGCAGATAGAGAACCTAAACTGATGTGAACATTTTAACAGCTTAAACCAGTTACATCTAAGCATTTTGCTTGAGTTCAACTCAGAAATCATTCAAGGTGTTAAACAGGGAACTATCCTACATATGAGTTACAAAAATTATGGGCCTTGTTCTTTGAATGCTAGCACATTAATAGGTTATTTCCTTAACACTTAGAAAGACTTTGAAAAGTAATTCGGGAATACATATCCTAACCCCTTTAAAATAATTTATTAAATATTCTTACACATAAAAACAAAATATTCATTTTACTAAAGTGCCCAACTCTGAGTGTCAGAAAACCAATTAAAACAAAAAAAACTAGAATTTTTTCAGAAGCTTTTCTAATTTAGAAGATACATCTGATACAAAGGTGATATGTAGCATATATACATATATATATATACATATATATATAGAGAGAGAGAGACAGACAGACAGACAGACAGAGACAGAGAGACAGAGAGAAACAGAAACAGAGACAGAAAAAGATGAGGAAAGAAAATATTTCATTTGTTCAATTACAACATTTAAAGAACTACAGTTATAACTTTGATGATAATCATTTTAATTATAAAGCTTCACAAAGATGAACTAAATATCCAGAGAGCAACCCAGTTTTCTGTGTTTCTTCTGTAGCATTCTTCTGTGAGAGTTAGCTAACATGTCAATCACTGTGATAGAGAAAAGATGGCAATTTTAATCTGATCAGATTTCTTTTCCAAGAAGAAGGGCAAACACATCTCTTTGGGAGGACAATGTTTTGTGTTTTTGGTTTTTTTTGTAAAGATAAATATTTACATTTTACTTTATAATTTTTAGATGCAAAGTGAACCCAGAACTGTGATCAGAACTACTTCTGTTCATGTGTAATTATAGTGCTCATGACTCCATGTAACAAGTGTAAACATTTAGCAGCATATAGGGAAACTGCTCATTTCTATCACACGTGCTGTGTCTGTTCTTCTGCTACCATTAATATGTGAATCTTGGCCAAAACGGGCGACAGAGCTATGAGATGAACCCAGTTCAAAAGTGTTGTAATGCCAGCAATCTATGTGCAAGCTCTTCTCACAAAAATAATCCATATACGTAGTTCAACCGAAAAATTCTGACTTTACGTTTGTTTTATTTAAAACATCCATTCTTTGGCTTCTTCTGCCTTTTTTCTAGGCATCAAAACAAAATTGTTAACACAAAGTAATGTTTCTTATAGTGACAGACCAAACTACTAGTTCAGAGGTTCCCATACTATGTGATGTTCTGCTCAGATATTCTATGGAGTCAGTAATTCTTTGGTCAAAAAGTTTGTAAGGTACTTGTAATATAACTCCTATACTACAAATCAAGAACCTATAGTATGCTAATGGAAAGTTTGGATTTTCTAGAGCGGTGGACTACTAGCATCTCACATACCTATTTGAGCACAGAGTTCTTTTTCTAAAGAACGTAGTTTAATGGGAGCAATTCGTTCTGATCCGAGAGATTGGTAATAAGACTTTGCTGATTAGAAACACACTGTGCCCTGCTTGTGCCTGGATTTCAGCCAGCAATGCTCACTCTTCTCTGTAGGATTGACCAGGCCCTCCTTAACCAAGACTTGAAGGGAGTAATGGTCCAGTACTCGAAAAAGCATAAGCAAGTGAAGAACTAGAAATTAAATCTCCAGATTATCTTCCAAGTTTCATATCTCTTACAGTATTGTTTGGGAACAACAAGCTAGCTCTAAAGGAAATAAACTAGCTTACTAGTTCCCTTCTCTCCCTGACTAACAGCACCTAAACGATCCTTGAAGAAATGCTCAACATCACTGGCCATGAGAGAAAAGCAAACTGAAATAACACTGATGTTTCATCTTATTCCAGAAAGAGTGGTTATCATCAAGAAATTGAACAGTAACAAGTGCCAGTGAGGCTGCAGGGGGAAAGGAGCACTTCTACACTATGAGTGCGAGTATAAACTAGTAAAACCACAATGAAAATCAGTATAGAGATTCCTCAAAACAGAACTAGAAATTACATTTGATGCAGATACTCTCCATCTGGGTATCTTCTCCAAAGACTTAAAGACATCCTATTACAGTGAAACATGCATACTCACATCTATAGCTGCAGAATTCATTATGGCTAAATTTTAGAAGCAACCTGTATGTTCATCAACAGGTGAATGTACAAAAAATGTGTTACATATACACAATGGAGTGGTACTGTGCCATAAATAAACTTGAGGCCTTTGTAGGAAAAGGGGTATCCCTTGATACCATAATCTTAAGTGAAATAAATCAGACACACAAGCTTGAATATCACATTATTTCTCTTCTATGAGAAATTCAAATTAAAAAGACCAAAGAAAAGATAGATAGAAGGGAGAAGGATCCTTCTCATGTGGGAAAGGGGTCAGGAGATGGAGGAATAGGAGGGAAGAAGAGTGAAAACACAGCTGAGGTGGACTGTACGTTAACATCTCCACATGAGGACTGAAGCATCACGTACAGCAAACACCTTCTGATAAGAATACATATGGGGAAACCTATGAATAAACTATAGATACGTGTGATATGTGAATAATCCTGAAAGAGAAAACTCACAAAGGTTTTGCTGAACTACCCTCCCCAAATAAAGGCAAACATAATACATATAAGTTTGCATTTAGAGAGGTGTAAGAACAGGTAAAATCTTTGTTTTTTGCTGAAAAATAGAACAGTTGTTGGCTACATTGGGGGCATCAGCAAACTTTGTGGGGTGATGACAGAATTTTGTATTTTATTTAGGGAGTGGGATTACATGGGTGTTTCTTTTCATCCCTGAAACTCTCTGAATAACACATTTCCTAGGACCTGTGCAGTTCAATGTATTTCAACTTTATGAAAAAAAGACTTAAAAGTAGAAACAATAGGGTTCACGCACAAAAATAATCCTTGAAGAGTTGGAGATGATGGGAGCAAATCTCATCATATGTACATGTCACCACCATGCAGAGTTCAGCAGGGACAGGTAGGTTATGGGATGAGAACTGTTCTACTGACTTCTTTTATCAAAATGAGTACATACTTCAGACAGAAACTAGATCATAGTAATAATAGTGGCCATTTTGGAAGACTTACAATGTTCTGAGCACCTTGGACTCTGTACTTATTATTCCATTTAATCTTCACAAAAATAATCTTATGAAAAAGAATGTCCACTTGTGAATGAGGAAGTTAAGACTCAGAAAAGATCATAGAAGTCACCAATTTAATAAGGAATTCAATCAGCATTTGACAGATGTTTCTGACTCCAAATTATGTAGAATTTCCTATTCTGCCATACAGCCTGTGTCAGTGCTGTAATCCTCATCTCAGTTAAGGTATAGCAAAAATTAGGCACCAAGTAATGCCTTATTATAAGGCAGTCTGTCTCAAATGAAACTGGAAAAATCCTCTGGAATAGGACAATTTGATGTATACAGTAGTTTGATTTAATTAATAAAATTAAAGCAGTTTTAGAATAGATTTCCTTGTAAATAAGTAGTTACAGTTTATCAGGTAGAAAGAAGAGATGGAGAAATATGAAATGGAGAGCTGCTGAAAAATTGAGCATAAGAATTAATGCATGTCTACTTGCAAATTAAAGTGCAATCAGTTTCTACATTATTATTGTTACACAGCAAAGGACATCAAACAAAATATATAGCATTGCTGCAATAGAATACCCCCATACCAGGGACAGCTTAATCTTAAAGAAAAAAACACTAAAAATTTCTTTCTTCTGTGCATGGGCAAATTTGCATGAAATATTATCAATAGTCCATGTCCTTTTGCACTGTTCAGTGGCCTGAAATACTCACCACACCTTATTCAGTGACCAGCACGAATCTAGGGAATGATTATCCAACATTATTACAGAGATCATTATGGATGAGCCACATGCCATCAATCAGATAACTCCATAGACTCTCACGTTCATTGCTCAAGAGGGAAATGATTTCTTCAGAAAGCATACTCCAGTGAGTTTTGCTTCCAATCCTCATTAGCCAAGTATAGAACTGGTAACTGGCACCATAAGAGAGTTAAGTGGACATGATTGTGCCCACTGAAATAATTGTGGCATATTTGTGGTGGAGTAGGAATCTGACAAAGGAGAATGTGAATTTTATGTTGAATATTTGATGCGTACTTCTGCTTAAATTCTTAAAGAAATATTCCTTGATAATAATAAGATATGTCTAACTTCTATACACGATTTTATTTCCAAGGGTTTTGTTGCTGTATGCCCTTATGTGTATGGCATGTGAGCAAAGATTTTTAAAATTCCTGGATCCCAAGCGAGTAGCTGAATGAAAAAGTACCTGTAGACATGGAAAGCGTTGGAACCTCTTTACTCAAGCCAAGACTGCTGCAGGATGACATTCAGGGATTGCATTAGGTTCAACAGGCAAATTCTACTAGTTTACCCAGTGGATAGGAGACCCCAGAACCTAAGGAAGTAATCTCAGTTTCCTTGGATTATCTCCAAGCTGAAAGGGTCGGTTCAAACTCACCAGGATTAGTTCAAATCTAAAGCTTGTTGCTAGAGAGATTCCTCCCACTGCTGCCTGGGATACATTCCCCCACCTTCACTCCCACCTGTGTCCTTAAGGCCCTCTCCCTTTAATAGCCCAGCACTGATAAAACACCAAGATACCTATTCCCAACCCCTCTCCTTTTTAATTCCCATTACATGAACCTGTCCCAGGAATTGTCACTAGCCTGGTGACTGAGTTTGAGGTCTGGTGATTACAACAGGCATTTGGATTCTGTAAGAACCAATCCAGTCACGTGACGTGACATATGAATTGTTTACTTCCCAAATTACAGTTGCTGTGGCCTGCGAGAAAACTTGTCAAGCCTGCAGGGTGTAAACAGACAATGGAGGTTTGCACTGATACTCTGATGGCTGCCTTTGTATTGCACTAATTGCTTGGCCCCAGTGCTGATTTGGCTCAGCAGTCAGAGGAGGGGCCTGGCTTTTGCTGTCTTTAGTCTGTGTTATCTGGATAAACCTACAGGGTTTCTTTTTCTTGAAATGATGGACCTCAGAATGAAACAATCCACATGGTCACTTTAATATCAGAACCATAGCAACATAGAGCAAAAATAATTACCAGTGTTAAATGATCACTACTGGCCTGTAATGAAATAGTCATTCAAGCAGCAGAATAAAACAAAATAGCTCAGCATTGTATACAAGATTTTAATAATTCTTCACATTTAGGACGTCAGTTTGAAATAAATTAGTTGGACTGTGAGTGTTGCTCCATTTTGTCTCACATGCAAGAAACCTTAGGTTTGATCCCCAGCATCTCCCTAAAAATTAAAATTAGATCAGACTTCCGGGAAGATGGCGACCAGGTGAGCAGCAGAGGGAATCTCTCCCAGAGACCGATCCTTTGCGCGCAGCTGCCCGGTCCGTGGATGCAAAATTCCAACTGATCGGGCTGCTCTCCGCGGCCTGAGCATTAAAGGGCCGGCTGAGAAGCCGCATGGTGAGAAGTGGGCGGAGCCTGAAAGCTGGGCGCCCGAGGGATCGGTCCTGCCTTTGGGGCGCAGCTCGGTTCAAATCAAGTACAGCCGAGAGAGCGAGTGCGGAGGGAAGAACGGCTTCAGCTCCTGAACCCGACCGGCTCAGAGGTGGCTGTAACCAGGATTTGTTGGAGGCATCGGAGCAGAGGGAACTCAGAGAACACGCTACTGGGACAGACTGCGCCAAACTGGGCAGCGTTCAGGGATCCCGCTCAGAACCCCGCCCCCACAGCCGGCGCTGCGCAAACTGGAGCAACAGCGACCGGCAGGATTTCTGAGTCGGGAAAAAGCTCCATCCAGGGAGAAACATCTGAACGGCATTCCTGTCTGCACGATCACAGGGTGAGTTAATTGCGCGCTCTAACCGGTTTTTCCTGAATCGGGAAGAAGCTCAGCCCAGCGAGAGACATCAAAGCAGCTTGAAGGCCTGCAGGATCTCCCAGGTGAGAAGACCTAGCTAGGCGCCCCAACGGGATTTGTGACGGGGGAAGGAGTTCCGCCCAGGGAGGAACACCTGAGTGGCCTGTCTGCAAAAATCCTGGGGTGGCGAGCTGTTTATTCACCCCGGCCAGGTCTTGGGGTAGGGAGTAGAAGCGGAAATCTCAGCAGACAGCTTAAGGGACATTCTCCCAAAGAGAAGGAATCATTGGAGCAGCCTCTGCAGCAGACCTTTGCCTGCTGAACTGCTTGTGGAATTTATAGCTCCACATTTTGAATCTCATGCCCAAAAATGGGAAAACAGAGGAGTAAAACGCAGTCTCAAAACTCAACCCCACCCAGAACAAGTTTTGAATGTGAAGATACAGGGGAACCAGGAAGCCTCAAAACTTCAAGTTATGAAATGATTGCATCCGAAATAAAACAACTCAAACAGGCCATGAAAGAGCTTAAAGCAGAAATAACCCACATACCCGCAATGATTTCTCAGACAAAAAATGAGCTGAAAACAATGATGGAAGAAATGTTCCATTCACACAGACAAGAAATAGACAAAATACTAGAAGAAAATAGGAAACAAATGGAAACGTTACAAGAGCAATTTAGGAATGAATTACCAAGAATGAAACAGGTCCAAAGAGAATGCCAGGATTTGAAAACTAACGCTGAAAGCATGCAAAACCGTTTAAATGAAACTGAAGATAGAATTTCAGAACTTGAAGACAGCATGGCAGCTTATGAGCGTGAAAGGAAGAAT
>PVLD010021959.1:0-30317 GCA_004027595.1 Dinomys branickii
TACCTAGTGACCTGGGTGAGGTGTGTAAGACTGCTCCCCCACCCTCCCAGGGTTCCCTGCAGGTATAGGGATGGATCTCCTCCCCCACTCGGTGATCTGGTCGCGAGCGCCGATATCTCACCAGTTATTGGAGTACCTGCAGGCATGAAGGTTCCAAGGTGCCAGTCTATCCTTTGGGGCTTTCTGCGTGGCTCGCCCGTTGCGCACGAAACGTGAGACCGCTGGGCGTTGCCGCCGCCAGAGAGCCGATCTCTGTCGGGAGTCGCCGGAGAGCTGCGCCGGGTCGGGGGGGCGGGAGGGATCGAGCTGTGTGTATTCTCGGGGCGCCAGGACCCAGCAAATCCCTCTCTCCCGCGCGGCTCGCCCTACGCGCGCGAAACGTGGGATTGCCAGGCAAACTTGCATCTTTAATCCACTTGAGTTATCTTTTTTGTACTCTGTAGAGAAAGATTCAATTTTATTATTTTGTAGATGGATTTCCAGTTTTCCTAGAACTGCTTGTTGAAAAAACTATCCTTTCCCATTGTTTATTCTTGCCCTGTCCAAGGTCAAATGTCTTATCTTTTTCTTCTTCAGTATCCAATTGGTTGACATATAATTATTCATAGTTCTGTTAGTCAGCTTTCCTATTGCTGAATACAATATACACAATATGCACAACATAAAGAAGAGAAACTTAATTTCAGTTTTGTTTTCAGAGAATTGAGTCTATGGTCAGCTGGCTGCAATGAAGAAATATCATAGAGCAAAGGCACTGTGGAGGAAAGTTTCTCAGATCATGGCAGTGGGGAGTGCAGAGTAGAGAAACAGCACCAGAGAAGAGGGGCAAGGGATCAGACAGAGACCCAAGGCCATACTTCCATGAACTACTCAGGCACACTGGAAAATGTGGCACAAATCCCCTAGTTGGCCCCAAGCCAGTGTTAATCAACCTTAACTGTTACAATAGTCATGTCTTATAATCTCCTTTTTAGAAAATGAATTTGTGTCTAGTTTAGCTATTCTATTCCAATGCCTGTATGGCATTGTCTGTATGTCTTTATGGCATTACAATGTAACTTTGTGATCTTTCAAAAAATTTTTGTGACCTCACCTATAATGTCTCTACTTTCATGTAATATTTAAAAAAATGGAATATTCTTTTTTTTTTTTTTCAATTTGGCTTCTCTTTAAAAAACTTTATGGTAGCAAAGTTCTATTAAAAGTGGTAAAAGAAACAGGCTCTTCAGGATACAACTGGGCCAAGTAAAGGTAGGAAAGAAGTACACCCTACAGTGTGAGGGTGGGTCGCCATGTAAGAGAGAGCACAGTGGCCAAAACCACAGTTTTGCAGGTTGTTCTTTTCTAGATTCCAATATTTTGGTTCCAACCTTTATTTACTCTCTTCTAAGGCTGGGCTTAGTTCATTCTTTTCTATTTTGTTAGAGCATACTGTTAGATTGTTGATTTGATATTCTTTTTAATGTAGTCATTGAGTACTACAAATTTCCTTTATGTAGTACTTTTGCTATATCCTGTAACTTGTGGTATGTAGTATTGTAATTTCTGTTTATTTTAAGACATTTTCTAATTTCCTCTTTTTTCCATTGGTCATTAGAGTGCAGTGCATTTCCAGTTTTTGTGAATTTTTCTATTTTCCTTCTATTATTAATTTCTTATTTCATTCCATTATGGCTGGAAAAGATTTTAAATGTGAATTTAATTCTCTTAAATTTGATATGACTTACTTTGTTAATTAACATATGATTTGTTCTGGAGATTGTTCTGTGTATGCTTCGGAAGAATGTATATTCTGCCCTTTGGGGTAATATAATCTGTTAGATTCATTTAGTCTATAGTGCCAGTTGAGTACCCTGTTTCTTATTGAAAATCATGCTGAGTATCTTGGTTACTCAGCTTTCTGGTATCCTATGAATTATTAAAGGTGAAATATTGACATTTCCTACTCTTCTTGTGTTACTGTTTCTTTCTTTAAATATGTCAATGTTTGACTTATATATTTAGATACTGTGATGTTGGTTGGCTATTGATGTGGCTTAAATGTCCCTTCCAAAATGTATATTGAAATTTATTTGCCCTTGTACCAGTGTTAAGAGATGGGACTTTCAAAATGTGATTAGGTCATGGAGGCTCTGTCATAATTAATGGATTAATAGTGTTACAGGAGTTGGGTTAGTTATCCTGCAAGTGGGTTCCTGATAAAATGAATGAATTTGGCTCAGTTTCCTCTCTCTGTCTTATACATGCTCATTTGACTTTCTGCCTTGTTATGATGCAGTGTTAAAAACCCTATTAGTTGTGAGTCCTAAATTTTGGGCTTCTCAGCCTCAAGAGCCATAAGTCTAAGAAATACCTATTGGTAATAGCTCAAAAAGAAATTCATAGACTGAAAGTCAAAAGGTGGAAGACAATACTCCATGAAACAGGAACCCAGAAAAAACTGGGGGTAGCTATTCTGTTTGCAGATAATGTGAACTTTAAACCAAGAATGCTCAAAAGAGATAAAACAGTCACTGCATACTTGTTAAGGGAAACCTTCAAGAGGAAAAGATAACAATCATAAATATCTATGCTTCAAATAGGGGAGCACCCAACTGTATAAGGCAAATATTAACAGACATCAAAAATCAAATAAACAATAACACAATTGTGATGGGGGAACTTAATGACCCATTGTCACAAAGAAGTAAATAAACTAGACAAAAATCAGCAAAGAAATATCAGAACTGAACCAAACTTGTGAACAAAAGGACTTAATAGATCTTTACAAAGAATTCCTCTGAACAATATCAGAATATACATTCTTCTCTGTGGCACATAGGACATTTTCTAAAATAGACCAAATAATCACCCATAGAATATGCTTAAGTAAATGGAAAGGAATTAAAATTATTCCATGCATAGTATCTGACCATATTGTAATGAAATTGGAAATTAATGGTAAAAGAAACCTCAAAAACTACATAAACACATGGAAATTAAATGATACCCTCCGGAACAACCAATGAGTCACAGATGAAATTAAAGAAAAAAAATTAAACAATATCTACAATTAAATGAAAATGCAGATAAAGCATGCTGGAACCTGTGGGACTCAATGAAAGCAGTCCTAAGAAGGACATTTAGTGTGGTGAATTTTCACATCAGAAAACAGAATGAGCATAAACAATGCTGCACCTCAAGATTCTAGAAAAAGAAGAAGTCAACCCCAAAACTCATATAAGGGAGGAAATTATAAAGATCAGAGGAGAAATTAACTAAATCGACACTAAGGAAACAATATGGAAAATTAATGAATCAAAGAGTTGGTTCTTTGATGGAATAAATAAAATTGATAAATCCTTAACCAATCTTATCAAAAAGAGGAAAGAAAAGACTCAAATTCATACAATGAGAAATGAAAAGGGTGAAATCACTACAGATACTGTGGAAATTCAGAAGATCATCAATATCTACTTAAAGAATTTACTCCCATAGGATGGAAAACATAGAAGAAATGAACAGATTCCCAGAAATGTATGCACTATCAAAGTTGAATCAAGAAGATATAAAAATTCATTTAGTTAATGAAATTGGAATGTAATTAAATCATACCAACAAAGAAAAGGCCAAGTCTTGATGGATTCATGGCTAAATTCTACAGGAAATTTAGAGAAGATTTAATGCCAAAACTCCTAAAACTAATGAAATTGAGAGGGAGGCAATACAAGATAATACAATTTAATACAAGATCCAACCAAAAAAAAAATACAGGCCAATTTCCCTAATGAATATAGGCACAAAAACCCTCAATAAGATACTAACAAACACAATACAGCAAATAATCAGGAAGATAATACACCATGATCAAGTGGGATTCATCTCAGAAATGCAGGGATGGTTCAACTTACACAAATCAATACACATAATACATAATATCAACAGAGTCAAACAGAAAAATCACACAATCATCTCAATAGATGAAGGAAAACTTTTGACAAAGTCCAACACCCATTCATAATAAAAATCTTACAGAAAATTGGAAGAGATAGTCTTTACCTCAATCTGATAAAAGCCATCTACGACTAACCAACGGCCAACATCATACTAAATGGACAAAAACTGAAAGCTTTTACTCTAAAATCAGGAAGAAGACAAGACTGTCTACTGTCATGAGTCCTGTTCAATATAGTTCTGCAAACACTAGCGAGGGCAATTAGACAAGGGAGAGAAATGAAAGGAATAAGGATAGGAAAAAAAGTAGTTAAATTATCATTAATCCCAGGTGACATGACATTCTATGTAGATGACTCCAAAACTCCATCAAAAGACTTCTAGATTTAATGATCAGATTCAGTCCCATAGCTGGATACAACATCATCACTCAAAAATCAATAGCATTCCTATACAAAAATAACAAATTCACTAAAAGAAATTAGGGCAATCACATCTTTCACAATAACACTGAAAAAATGAAGCATTTAGAAGTCAATCTAACAAAGTAAAAGATCTCTACATTGAAAATGACAGTATTCTGAAAAGGAAGTTGAAAAGAATATCAGAAAATAGAAAACTATCTCCTCCTCATGGGTGGGAAGATCCAACAGAGTAAAATTGGCCATCCTTCCAAAATTGTTATACAGATTTAATGTAATCCTGATAAAAATACCATTAGCATACCTCACAGAACTAGAGCAAACATTCCTAAAATTCATTTGGAACCAGAAAAGACCCAGAATAGCAAAAACAATCCTGGGCAACAAAGGCAAAGTTGGGGGGAATTAGAACCCTGACTTGAAATTGTTCTACAGAGCTACTGTGATAAAACAGTACTGTACTGTCAAAAAAGCAGACTCAAGGATCAATGGAACAGATTAGAAAAGTCAGAAACAGCCTCAAAACACACAGCCATCTTATCTTTGGTAAAGGGGCTAAACACTTTTGCTGGTAGAAAAAAACTTTTTCAATAAATGATGCTGGAAAAACTGGATTTCCACATGCCAAAACTAAAACTAGACCCATGTACAAATTTACACATACAATAAACGCAAAATGCATCAAAGAACTAAGTATTAAAATAGAAACATTAAATCTGCTGGAAGAGGGAATATGTAGAACTCTTGAAGACATAGGTGTAGGCAAAGACTTTATGAATTAAACCTCGACTGCACAGGGAATACTACAAAGAATCAACAAAAAGTAGTAGTTGGTTTCCTACTTTTTTTCTCTGTTTAATTGCTTGCTTTGCTTGAGGGTACCTTTCCATTGTGGTTCTTGAAATTGTGGTCATTTTTTCCTCTGTCTAGAATATCTTTTATCACTCTTTGTAAGGTTGATTTGGCACTCATGAAGTTCTTCAGTTGTTCTTTGTCACGGAAACATTTTATTTCTCCATTAAATTTGGAGGATATTTTTTCAGGATATATCAATCTTGGTTGGAAGCTGTTTTGTCTCAGGACCTGTAATACTTCACTCCAAGCTCTTCTCAATTGGATGGTTTGTGTTGTGAAATTTGCCATGATTCTGATGGGCTTTCTTTTATAGGTGATCTATTTCTTTTCTCTAACAGCTTTTAATATTATGTACTTTTGCTCAATTTCTGGGTCCTTAATTGTTATGTGTCTAGGTTTAGATTTATTTTCGTTATGGTTAATTGAGGTCTTTATGCCTTACTTATATGTATGTCAGACAGATTCTTCTCTGATGCTTGGGAAATTTTCTGCTACTACTCTGCAAATAATCTTTTTATGTCATTTGTGCTAACTCTTGCTGTTTCATTGACATCTATCAGTCTTATGTTTCTGTTTGCCTCAACTTGCAGCTGTTCAGTTGTTGTTTCCTGGTTCCTTTTTATTTTTAAGAGATCTTTCCCTTTGTGATCACTAGCTCCAATGCTGTCTTCAAGGTCTGAAAGTCTTTTAATTTTTTCAGGCTGTTTTGCCAGCTTTCAATGGAATTTTTAATTTCCTGGATATCTCTTTGAATCTGTTTCATGCATTCTAATTGTTTGCTATATTGTCCATTTAATATGCCATCATTTTGCTATGCTCCATCTTTTTATTTATGTCTTCTTTAAATGTGCTGACCAATTCTTTCATTATTGTTGTCATTTGTTTTCTTAACCAGAAAGTTTTTTTTTCTGATCTAATGTCTTCTATGGCCTGATGGAGTTGTCTCTTTACTTCAATTGCTGTCATTTCAGAAATTTTAGGTATGTGATTTCCAAGTTCTTCTCTGTCACTGTCTCTTGGACTTGTTCTGGGTAGGTTGGAGGTCTGAGATTACATTTTGCTCCTTCATTTTGATATTTTCAAGGCTTCCAAAGTTCACCAGGGATCGACACCACTCCTGAGATAGTTGAGGGATGGGTTTCCACTCAGCAAAGCCCCATGGTTTCCTGGGCCTCAGCCTCACTCCTGCAATGGTACTGGGCGGCAGGAATAGCTTTCCTGGGCTCCTGGCATTCACCAGGGCTCAGGTTTGCTCCATTGGTGATTGGGGTACAGGGTGCAAGTCACTAAGGATCATGAAGCTGTCCTGGGCTCAGGGTCATTCCTGAGTTTCCCTAAGTTGTCCAGGGCTCAGTATTGCTCCCACAATGTTAGGAGGCCAGGGGAGGCTCCCAATCTTTCTGGGTCTCAGCTCCACTCCTGCACTGGAGGGATTGTGGGGTGTTGCCTATGGCATTTCCTGAAGCCATCTGGGGCTCAGCATGGCTCCTGCGATGATGGGAGCTTATGGCATGGCTCATGGAGCTTCCCAAAGCTGTCCAGGCCTCAGTGCTCTCCCATAGAAGAAGGGGCGTGTGGAATGGCTCACGGAGCTTCCTGAAGCTTTCCACGGCTCAGTGGTGCTCCGTCTTTTATGTCATTTTTTCAACAGTCCTCAGGTGGATCTTCCATGCCCAGAGTGTTCTGACTCTGTTTAGCTGGGCATTCCAAGTTGACCATTAGATCATCTACTACAAAAGATTTAAATGTTTTGAATTGACTCATGACATCAGGCCAGCCATGTCAACACAAGACACTCAGTGAGAAAGGACTTCCAGAAAGGTTTTAGAAAGTGGCAAATTTAATAGGATAAGTGTGTTCAAAGCAAGGGGGAATATTTTGAGGAGCTACTAATGCCAATCAGTCTTTTACTGTAATAGTTGTATGATTTATTTATACATTGTATATTTTAATCACACCTTATAGTTTAGGTTCATGTAGTTAGGTACTTTGTAGTTTATTTGCATGCAGGAAAGTCAAAGTATTATCTACAGTGAAAGCAAACACAGAGTGAATCTCTATTGCAGAATACAATGCTGCTCATTTCATAAAGAATCTGTCCAATGTAATTGATCTACCACCAAGTTGCTGGCTGAGTACCCCAAGAAATGATCAACACCTCAAGCAAGATCTCTGTGCTGGTCCCTGTCCCTAGAAGAAGACTCATGTTCTAGCTCAAGCATAAAGGCAGGAAGGGAATGAATTTCCTTCTGCTTTTTGTCCTACCCATGGTCTCAATAGGTTGGATGTTGCCTACTCATATAAGGGAAGGCAATTTATAGCATCTTCTGATTAAAATGCTTGTTTCTAAGAAATAATGTTTAATCTGAGCACTCAGTGGTGAGTGAAACTGACACGTAAGTTCATCCATAGAAAATTAGCTCTCACATAAGAAAACCAAACACAAATTTTGTCTTTGGCTCTCCTTTGGAGTAGAGCAGACGAAGACATAACTGTTATCTAAGGCTTATCCCACTTCTTAAATAGCTTTGTTAGTGTAGCAGTAATGATTTCTTAAAAATTATTAAATTATAGGATAAAACCCACAATGATGAGATGATGTTATCTCTTAACACTCAAGTATGTGATAAAACTTAATTGTCCCATTTGCGATGTTTTAGGAGGAAAACTGTTATCAATTCCCAAACAGTGACTGAACTGATAGAAATCTTTAATTCATGCCACACACACTGTTAATTCTTTTTCCTTTGTGCCATGCTTCTCAGTACGTTTGAGTCTAATCTCGGTTATTGGAAGGAATCTATTGTATGACATTTAGTTAAAATATCATTTTTTTCAGATATTCTTATGTTCTTTATCTCTCCTGTATGCCACTGGAAAACATATATCAGTACAGCCTAGATGAATTGATCTGTTCTAGGGGAATTGGTAGGAAGTGACAGGGGCTGTGTTTGTGATAAACACACTGAGACACTCCACAGGGATATGCGTCATGGCTGAAGACAGCTTCAGTTATGTCAGCCAACTCTGCAACCAGCCTGTTCTTCCAGACTATGGGTGCTACAGAGATGTGACAGGAAGTTGGCTGGTCTGTTTCAGAATAGAGAGGATCAAGCAATGCTAAATATTACCATTAGAAGTCCATTTTTACATTCTTTTCCCACTTTTTCCAGAGTTAATTTCCCAGCATGCTGCACTGATCATACCAGGAAAATTTCATAATGGTTCTTTGAGGGGTGAGCAGTTCCACTGACTACAGCATTAGCTAAAGGCAGTTCTCCTCCCTCCCCCCCTTCTTTCACCTTTTCTTCCTATTCCTTTATTATAGTTCTACCATTGTTGTTAAGAGTTATTTTTTTATTATGGTTGAAATAGATATAATTATTGAAGTTTTTCACATTGGCAATCTTAGTGAAATATATTGGCTTGATCTTTCAACTCTAACTTTCTAAAGGAGTCACTGGCTAGTTATATGGATTCTAGAATTCTTTATTTTGACCCATAAGGAATCTCCTTTCAGAAATATTCTTTTACAGTAGTTTAAAAGTGAGTTTAGACGCTTCAGGTTTTTCTGATTATATGCCGCAATGCATTCATGAATCTGACTTTATTCAGAGTGCCAAAAAATAAAAATTTAGTTGTAATATTCCAACATATTATAAACTCTCAGGAGAATACTTAAATATATCATCAGAAATTTAAAAGTCTATCTTTGGCATGATTTAATAGAAGTACTATAAATATGGTAAAATTTTGGGGAAATGAAATATATCAATGTTTCTTTCACTTTCTACTAAAAATTTAATAACTTTTTAGCATTCTACTTATCTATAGACTAGTTTTTATAATTTAGTTCTTAAAATATAAGTTAGCATTTGTTATGCTAGCGACTGTGATGATTGGTTTTATATAAATCACATCAATTTATTTTGTATAATTTTCATAGCAACTGTGTGGGTTATTACAACATTTCAATATTTTTTTATATTTAAAAGTATAAGAAACAAACAAACAAATAAAGAAAACCAAACAAAAAACCAAAACAACAGCAACAAAAAAGGGAAACATTAACAAAAAGACACAAAGTAGCACAAGAGCAGTACAATCAACATTGAATTGTAGACAAAGCGACAGGGAATCACCAATGGTTGCTGCACCACACAGACATACACACACAGACATCACATACAGACATACAATCTTGATCAAACAATCATGAACTGTTCCTTACCATAATGCGACACAGGCCAACAGTGGCACCAGATTAGCCACCCTGCATATACACACAGACACATATTTGTCCCTCTCTTCCTTTCCCTCCTCCCCTCATCCCAGCTGCTCCCTACCTTTGAACAGATGCCCTTCACACCCCCCAATCCACACTCCCACCTTCAGATTCCTACACCAGCGATACAATACGTTGTCTGCACATGAACCTCTGATTTATAACATTCCTAAGATGAGAAATTTGAGGTTAAAGCAATGTAGCTCATGTCACTTATGCAGCTGGTAGGGGCAGATGGAGGTGAACTCTGTTTCTTGCTTCCCAGTCCAGTCTCTCTGAAATACATCATATTTCCCTAAATTTTATAACAAAATTTTACACATTACATGCTTCTGAAATAAGCCTCTGATATTTTTTGAGGACTATATTTACAGACAGAATAGTTGCAGGTAAAAGATGGATGCACAGAGAAGAGAAGGCATTGATGGATGGGAAGTTTTAATATGAGCCATGAAATTGTGCTGGGAACACTAACCTCCAGTTTTCCTGGGTGTGTGAGGGCTAGAATACGAGCGAGACAGAGCATAGATTCTGGAAAGGGACAGAAAAACCTGACTAGCTCAGGCTAAAAGTGAAAAGTGGGGAAAAGCTAGCATTGGATTGAGAAGACCTTGTGAGCGTTTGACAGATTAGAAAAAGGCCTACAGATACAGAGAATATTTCAAAAGAAGATTATTTTTGAAGCAAAATGTAAGCTACAGAACACAGCATTTACAATGCACCTTATGTAAGAAAAAATAGTCTTTATGACTGTGAATATAAGGTAATAATATGACCAAGGGGTTGGTAAGTAAATATATGAAAACAAGGATGTAGCCAATTAAAGATCCTTGATTGTTAACTTTGGGACTAGCATGTTGAAGTTTAGGGGAAAGTTTTAAAATGCATAGGATGCACTGAGGTATAACTTTGTCTTCATCTGAAAGACAATATTTACATCTTTTGAAATTGCCAAATCATTCTTATATACACTGCTCCGGTTTTTTTTTTTTTTTTTTTTTTTTTTTGTGTGTGTGTGTACAGGAAATAGATCTCAGGATCTCATGCTTGCCAGGCAAACACTGCACAACCGAGCTAAATCCCTGGCCCTCTGCTCCCATTTTAAAATTATTTTTCATGTTTGCATTTTAGTTTGGAAAGCTTCTATTAACTTTTCTGTAAGCTAAATAATTTTTTATCTGGTCATGTCCAATGAAGACCCCATGAAAGACATTCTTCATTTCTCTTGCAGTGTTTTTGATTTCTAATAATATTCCCTTTTGGTTGTTTCTGAGTGTCCATTTCTCTGTTGCCCTTACCCATCTGTTCTTGCATGCTGTCTGTTTTTTCCCATCGGATCCCATAGCACAGCCCAGGATAGCACAGCACAGCGTAGCACAGCATAGCACAGCATAGCAACAATGTAACATGACATAAAGCATAACATAGGATGGTAACACAACACACATCAAATTCTCTGCATTATATTTCCAAAATGTGTGTCCAAATCATGAGTTTGTTTCTGATGATTGCTCTCTCTCTTCAGACTGTGTTTTCTTTGTAGCACGCCTTGCAATTTTTGTAGAAAGATAGGGATTTTAAAATTAATACATATTTGCTATATATAATGATCATATTCATCCTAGGGAATTTGTACCTGTACATAATATGTCTTAAGATTTTTCCCCATTTCTCCCTCCCTTCAACCTTTCTTCCCCTCCTCATTTATAAAAGCTTTATTTTTATTGTTTCCCTTTCTGTTCTCTTTTATAGAATCCCCTTTCCTTCCCTTCCCCCTCCCTCTTCCTTTGTTCTCCTTCTCATTTGAACATGTTCTTTCTACTTTCTGAATCTACCTTCCTTATTTACCTTTGGGTTTCTCAATGTGATATGTCAGCTTATGTGTCTGATCTGTTTCACTTAAAATTACGGTCTCAAGGTGCATCCATTCACCTAAAAATGATTCAAATTTATCTTTATGGCAGAGTAGAACTCCATTGTATATAGATAGCACATTTTCTTTATCCATTCATTTATTGATGGACATATGGGGTTTTCCCAAGATTTGGCTATTATGAATTGTGTGGATGTAAACATGGGTATGCATCTATCACTACAGTATAATGCTTTTCACTCTTTTGGGAAGACGCCTAGAAAGGGCACAGTTAGTCAAATGGAACCTCTAGTTGTATTTTTTGAGGACTCACAGCACAGATTTTCCATAGTGCTTGTACCAGCTTACACTCTCACCAACAACAAAGAAGAATTATATTGTTGGATAGGTAGACCCAATATAGTAAAAATGGTCATACTTCCAAAACTATTATACAGATTTAAGGCAACCCCAATCAGAATACCAATAGCATGCTTCAAAGAACTAGAGAAAACAATCCTAAAAATCATATGGAATCAGAAGAGACCTAGAACTGCAAAATCAATTTTGGGCAACAAGGGCAAGGTAGGGAGCATCACAATCCCTGATTTGAAGTTATACAAAGATGCCACAATAAAACAGCATTGTACTAGCAAAGAAACAGACTCAAAGATCATAGGGACAGAAGATGCAGAAACAACTCCAAGTGCACTCAGCTACCTTATCTTTGACAAACAGACCAAACATCTTCACTGGAAGAAAGATAGCCTCTTTAATAAATGGTGCTGGCAAAACTGGCTTTTCACATGCCAAAGATTAAAACTAGACCCATATCTCTCACCATGCATTAAACTAAAATTCAAGTGGGTGAAATATCTGGATTATTAAAACTGAAAAACAATCTGCGGGAAAATGGAATAGGCAGAACTTGGTATAGGCAAAGACTTTATGATTGCCCAGGAAATACTGCACAGAACCAACAACTGGGATCACATCAAATTACAAAGCTTTTGCACTGTAAAAGAAACCACGACAGAGTGAAGAGACAGCCTATAGAATTGGAAAAACATTTTATCAGCTACTTCTCATACAACTGACTAACATCTAGAATATAAAAATAATTTTTAAAATCAGACCCTCCCCAATTTGAAGACTCAGCCTAAAACTGGGCATCTGAAATGAACAGACACTTCTCAGGTGAAGAAGCACAAACAGCAAATAAATATAAGAAAAGTTTTTTAACATCAGGGGTCTTTCGAGAAATGCAAATTTAAACAACACTGAGATTCCATCTCACCCCAGAAAGAAGGGCCATCAATAAGAAATCAGCCGGCTGTGGAGGGAAGAAAAGGGAATTTATGTAATGGGAAATAGAAATTGAGGTAAGAAGGTATCAACATGAGTTTTTATGTTATTCTGGCTAGTTGTTAGGCTGTACTTTCTATTAACTGTGGTTTTGGTGCCAAAGGCTTCAAATCCTACCAGTATCCTTATTTTGTCTCCTCCGCTGCTTTGGGTTTCTTCACCACTTCTTGTTAGAGAGAACCTACATCTTTCAGGTGTTGTGACTAATTTCACTGTTATGATGCTAGAGTATAAAAACATAAAGTTATGAACAGGAATTACTCATGCTCCTGTGTTCTTTTTTTTTTTTTTTTGGTGGTACTGAGGATTGAACTCAGGACCTTGCGCTTGTTGGGCAGGCACTTATTCCACTGAGTTACATCCCCAGCCCTGCTCCTGTGTTCTTGAGGTACACAAATGGCCACATGAGCATCTGAGCACTTAAAAGGTGACTAGTTGGAAAGAAGGTAGGAAGTACATACAAAATACTCATGAAATTTCAAAAAGACAGTTTGAAAAGAAGAGATATAAAATCTGGGATCTATAATTTTTATATTTCATTTTGAAACCATATTTAAATCATTTTAAATAAAGTATATTATTAAAGTTAATTTCACCTATTCATTTTTAATTTTTTATTATGGGGAGCACAATTAAAAATGACATATTTGGTTTTGACCTTATTTTGACTAGATAGTGTCTGATCTTTTTTCCTGTACATTTATACAATATACATTAACATTTGTGATTTTATCAAAGTTACTGTGTTGTTAGCTGCTTTTTTTGTCAACAGACAATCAAGAACATTTCCTAATGTAGTTAAACTTTTTGACTTATTTTTAAACTACTAAATCATATTCTATCCCATTGGCTGTGCTACATTTAACAACTTCCTTATGTTGGAGCGTAAAGTTTATTTCCAGTATTAACTCCACAGTGGATACTATTATGTGTAACTCTACATCTCAGTTTACTTATTAGGAAAAGCTTCTAGAAGTAAAATTACTATAAAAATTATAACCATGTTTAAGGCCTTTGCTAATTAGTGCCAAATTGTCCTTTGAAAAAGCTGTATTATTTTATAATCTCAATATCAAAGTATAATAGTGTTTATTTATCTCAGTTGGCTCATTTTTCTGTCTACTTCATCTTTACTAAGGGATTTCACTCAGAGAAACAGAATCCAAAACAGTTTCATTTGAAAAAGAAAGGCTTATTCTATAGAAGTAATTTATATTTCTGAGAACCTTGTGGTCTACAGCAGGCTCTGGTTCATCATGTAGCTACTTGATATTCTGATTCTGATTTACCATGTGGCTACCTGAAATTATCTTGAAGTACATCTTCTAATGAATAATATATCAACTGCATGTTTTTTGGAAGAGGTCAATCAAGTTTAATCTCAGGGAATTGCATGTGAGGGTGCCTAAAAAGTTATTTAAAATAATGATTTTTCAGGCATGTATTTTTGGTTCTAAGTCAAGTTTTATTTTATTTTTGTATAAAGTTCATTCAATTGTTAATTTTTTCTCAGCACTTAGAAGAAAATGTCAGCTAAAGCTTCCTCCTTGCAATATGTGCAAAATAAACAGATCTGCAATGGAGTGTGTAGACTGCTTGAGTGATATTTACACCAATGGGTTCATTGAATAGCAGAACATGCTGTTTCTGTCATATCAGACTTGGGCCAGTCTGATAAATAGTTCTAACTTCTCTGCTGTTTCAGTAACTCAGAATTAGTCTGGTAGATACTTCTTATAGTCAAGACCAAAAGATGTATCCCACGTTTAGTTTGGCTTTGCAGGGCTGTCTTCCTCCTGGAGTGCTGTGAGCTCAGCTGGCATGCACCATGAGTTTGTTGCAGTCCAGGCTGAATGCAGACATTCTAGGTATATGCCACGTGCTCTCCTGTTGGCTTTAGTTCTTATTTTGCTGCCTTTATCAGTGTTCTCGCTTATTTGAGTCTTTTAGAATTGAAATTATCCTTTTAAGGAAGGAATGGGAGAAAAGGAACAGTACTTTTCAAACTGAGTCCTAGTGGTGGGAGGCATTTTACAAGTTAAGATAGCCACTTGTTTGGGCATGTATTTGATTTTAACTAACTTATAATGAACTCAATCGGTTTGGTGGTTCCTAATGATTTTGTTGTGTCTAGATGGGATGAAAAATATTTTAAAACACATTTTGGACACAAAGTTTGGGCTAGTAAATTTTAATAAGACAATGAAAACCACATATGAAGGAAAAAAATATTTCTTTAAATCTCCACCATTGGCTAAATATCTAGCACACAGAGCAAAATTGTCTTTTTTGTCATTTATTTAATTTATGCTTATTCATTTTCTTTTATTTCTGTCAGGAATTAATTCCATCCAACTAGTTGTAATTTTTTTTCCTCTATGTACTTTCCTCTCAAATGGCTAGCATAGGAAAAACAAATTCCATTATGTGTAGAATAAGACTTGTGTTTGTGTAATAAAGAAGAGTGGTAAAGACTCATTACCAAGAAAGAAAACTTTCCATATATTGGCAGAAGAGAGCTCATATTTCTAGTGGTGTAACAATCTTAAAATTGTTAGTCTTTCATTTTTTCTT
This sequence comes from Dinomys branickii, assembly GCA_004027595.1. Taxonomy (NCBI): domain Eukaryota; kingdom Metazoa; phylum Chordata; class Mammalia; order Rodentia; family Dinomyidae; genus Dinomys; species Dinomys branickii. The sequence continues at coordinate 15,287 of PVLD010021959.1, forward strand.
TTTGCCCATCATAGTTAATTATTTCTTCAGTCCAATGTTATGACATAAGCATATTTTTGGCATGATAAACCCTGACAATCTCTGGTACAGGAGACAGGAACTTTGGTAAAACTCACTAGTGCATCAATTCAATGCCATTGAAAGGTTTTCTTTAGTATATACATGATAGAACTGAGTAAAAATAGCAAAAATTTTGTGAATGATCAAAAATTTATATGAGTTGTGATGAATTAAGTTTTAATTAGAATTGAAAAAGTGTGGTAGTTTAAATCATTTGAAGGCATAGTCAATAGAATTAAGCATTTTTATATTAACAACATACAACAAAGACGCAAGAAACGTTAGAAATGAAGCAATGAATTGGGACCAGGAAGATACAGTTTTTATGAAAAAAGAAAAGAATGCTTTAGCACTAAACACTTTTTGTCAATTGATTTATTTCATCATACATCTTTAAGATTTTTACAGGTAAACAAAACTTAGTCACTCTTTCAAATGGGTATAGTATAGGGAGCTTTCTTTTTTAAATAAAAGAAGATGACTTACTTAAATGGGTATAGTATAGGGATTTTTCTTTTTTAAATAAAAGATGATTTACTTAAATAAAAGAAGATGATTTACTTAAAAGAGATATGGCAGACTGGACAAGTAGGGAATATTCAAAAGAGAAATACTGGGACATCGGGATTTTTAAAGTGAAGGTATGAATGCTTTTCTTAAAATTTAACTAATGTAGTTTAGGTAAATTTTTAATTTCTTATGATTAGGTTATGTTCTTTAGAAATCAGTGTTTCTCAACTTATCTTTCTGATCCATCCCAAGCAATAGTGCCTGGTTGATCAATTCAATACTTATTAAATGCCATTCATTCTATCATACAATTGTCCAAAAATCATAATCTAAACATCTACTATGTGCATAATACTTTCTTAATTTCAGTAAGGGATTCAGTTCAAACTGACTTAGTTTGTACCTCAGTGGAGTTTATAATCTCATGGAAAGAGTAGGCAAAGAGCAATTGATGAATATTAGATTAACAGTTAGACTGGTGTGATTGTTAATCAGTAGGCTGAACAGAAAAGTAAGAGGAATTACTATGGGTTGGACTTCTCTGGAAAAACATGTAGTTCAGAATAGAGGCATGGAATTTCTGAGAACTCTGCACAACTTCTCTAAAATCAATGAGTATTTTGGTTCTAAAATTGCCCTACACTAAACTTTTTGTTTTACTAACGAGAAGATTGAGGCCCGAAGAACATAAGAAGCTTGGCTGAGGTTGTGGTCAGGTAGTGGCTGAGGTGGGTTTGTAACTGTTTCTCCGGTCCAACTTCACCTCAGTACTAGGATGCTTTCAACTGGAGCCTTTTAAGAATTGGACTTGCTCGTATCTCTTTTGTTTCTAATCTCTCTCTCATATTTTCAGAGTTAAAATTTATATTTTTAATTGTGTTCAAAGCTGTTGTAATATTTACTGAGAAAAGTCATGACCATCCATGTATGTGCCATTTTGCCATAATGTAAAAGGTATTTTTGCTGAAGGAAGCATAAATTTGCAATTTAGAACAGAGATATTAAACAAGAATGATTTGGGGTTTGTGGTTTCCCCTGCCCTTGACTTTTCAGGTCCTAAAGCCTTTTTTTTTCCCCCTTCCAAAAGGATCTTTTCAACAGCTCTTATACATGCCTATGTTTTCTTGACAAATACTCCCAGGAAGGCAGTGTTTGAGAAGTTCAGTGTGGCTTCCAGGCTTAGGCTTTATCTTTGGACGATGCTCACTGAGTTAAAATACTGCTCCATCTGAGGCCTGAGATGGTCCTTACTAATTCCATGTGAAGTTAGAGTGCCAAAGAACTCTTAGAACTCCCTTTGTGAATTTGCTTGGTGAGCGGTTCTGGACTTGGCGTTTTAATCTCTCCATCAGGATCAGTGTGATCCTGTGTTAAAGCCAAGGTCAAATGGGATAAGCGGTTGAACTTTCTCCTTAGTTTTGCGTGCCTCGTTGAAACATGTAACCTTTCTAGGCTTGGTTTCTGCTTTGGAGAGGAATCTGCAGTCCAAGCAGATGTTTCTTTCCTTCTTTTGCAAATCTCTTTTCATTTTACTAGGCAGAGTGTCAAAGAAGCACTGGGGGTGGGGGGTAGATTAGGTAGGAAGTGGAAGGTCAGTGTTTTCTTTGCTAATATTGCAAAATAAGAAGTTTTGTTTATTCTTATTTTCTGCCAGTTGGGCCACTGAGAGCAAGTGGTTGATTCTAAAGATTTCCTTCATATGTCAGCACTGGCCACAAGTCCAGGTATGGGAAGAAAATCCAGCACAGCAGCCATTTGAGACTTTATGGTGGCAGAAAACAAAATTTTTAAGCACTCAGCTGCCACATTTTAAGGTTCTTTCCTCCAAAGCAGTAATTATAAGTGAATTCCTTCTAAAAAATACTCACTTTTTCATTAGTAACAACATATGAATAAAACAGTATCCAAGCTGCTTTTCTTTCCATTGCAAACCTGTGTTTTCTTAAATGAACCCCCATGAACACATTATTTTTAACTACAAATGACATTTATGGTTAACTTTATAGCTCTGTCATTTCACATGGCTCACTAATGAGGCCCTTAAAATAACTGTCCTTTAGTAACCTGAAGTGTTTGGCCTTCTGGTCAGAACAGTTTATGGGGCAAGCCATCAAACTGGAAATGGTGTTTGAAAACACAACACTGTGTATTTAATTCTACTTTTCTCTGTATGGAGATACTAAACACCTCTAATGCATATTTTCTGTAAAGCCTATGGATAATGGTAAACAATTCCTTGGCTAATTACAAAATTTAGAGAGCAAAGAATGGAGGGCATATATAAAGATTATAGAATTTTATGGTTGGGAAGAGATTCTTGCTGTGAAAGTGCAAATTATGTTTGATACCATAGCTAAGAATTATTGCCAAATTTAGTGAAAAACATAAATAAGTTTGAATATTTTTGTTAATTATTTTTTCTTGATTTGCCCCCTTCTCTTAGCCAACATTCATTTTTCCATTCCTTTGCCATTAACCAAGTGTATTGCTACCTCCTTGACGGAATAGATGGTGTAATGTAGACTGGACAGAAGATGGACTTTCCACATTATTGCACATTATAATTGCATGGCGAGTGTTTAAGGAGCACTGCTGTCTGGGCCTCAGTTACTAGGATTTGATTGAATTTCAGATCTGATAGTGCAGTGGGAAGGAAGTGACACTGATTTCTTTTTAAAAGCTTCCCATCTAACGTTAACGGACCAAGATGGAAACTGTGGGAACGGAGACCTGCGCGAGGTCATCTGATTGGCAAAGATAGATCCACTTCTTGGAAGAAAAAAACATAATGAAACAAAACCAAGAACCTAGTAATTCAGCTACACTGTTTACATGTTGAAAAACATTGCTAAACTAAAATGAAACCTATGTTTTAGTCATCAGAAACTATATAGTGACTTAGAGAACTGTTTCTATTAAGAGGTTGAAACATATAACATTTCTAGGCTTGGTTTCTGCCTTGGAGAGGAATCTGAAGTCCAAGCAGATGTTTCTTTGGGCCAACATCACAATTTACAATGAATATACAGTTTTCATTTTTGTAATCATGAATCAATAAAATTTTCTTTTGCCTAAACTAATTTGATATTCTTTACTATCTGTAATAAAACATTTTCTGTTTAAATGTGTGATAGACAAAGTATTATTTTAGTCAGGGAAGAAATGGGATTGGTATTTTGAAACAAGTGAAAGTTTCATATAGAAGGTATGACCTAAGCTGGAAGAACTGAGATAGAAGGGAAATCTGAATGAGGAATAATTCACTGATTTATTAGGTTCTCAACATGGATGGTGGAGCAAATTTTGTAATTAGTAAAGTACACAGATTCCTTATCCAAGCACAGCGGTAGACAAAGATAAACTAGCTATTACAGTGCTGTTTTTCTTAATCATGACTGCAGAGGTTCCTGACGCATCTTCTTCCTCTTTAAGCATTTTACCCTCTTTAAGTACAGTATATCTGAGCTGATAATATGAATGTTTTCCAGTAACATTTGAGATCACATATCACTAGCTAAACTATGAGCTCCTTGAAGATGATGTATCTTCTTTTGATTCCGTTCTCACCTTGCAGTACGTAGCTTGGTGCTTGGGCCATAACTGAGGAAAGGGGGACACAAGGGGAGGGGAGTAAACAGGTCAAGGTGACATATGCAGATGTACCGACACCCCATGGTAAACATATTCATTATGTGTTACAATCCTACACTAATAGAAATGAAAATAAATAAGTAAGTAAATGTAAATTCTGGCTTCAATAGCTAAAAAAAAACTTCACAAGTGACTTTAGATGGAGGAAAAAGAGATTTAGCCACTTGGAGCCTGATGGAAAACTAGCTCAGCCCATATAAGTTGAATATCACCTTCAAAAGACCAAAGATTTTTTCTTTTTTGGAAATAGGGTCTTGTTGTATCGTACAGACCTAGATGCAGAGAGACAGTATATCTACAATGAGATAACAAACTGAACAAGTATGAGGTTGTGACAGTTTCCTATTATTTGGCTCGTTTTAAGTGCAAACATTATAGTCCTTAGCTGAATGTGAATAACAGCAGTGTAATCTGGCGCTCAGAGCACAGGCTCGGCACTTAGGTACATTCAAGCCTAAATCATACCTGTGCTGTTCACTGGCAAGATGACCTTGGACAAATTACTTATTTTCTTTTTCAGATTTCATTTTATACGCATAAATTAAGAATACCATCCTACTGGCCTTTTAGGGGTATGAGAGGTTTTGAAGCAATATTCCACAGGATTCTTCATAATATTGTTATTTGACCATTTCTGATTTCTGGAAGAGATAATTCATAAGGGACTTCAATGGACCACCTTTTAACGTATCTTTTAGGCATGCTTTGGCCACTTCTGTCTGAGTCATGATAAACAGGAAACTGCTATGCAGATCAGGTAAAAAGTGGGGATTACTTTAATTCCATTCCTTTTTTGAGACATAGCATCAAATAGTGGGGTGTATGTGGGGATTAGCATCTGATGCCTTAGCTTTAAATCCCAGCTCAGAAACTTGTTGCTATTCCCTATTTGCCAAATATGGATCCTAATTTCCTACTTCTCCACTGCCAAACCTTGCTAGGGCAATAATGACAGAACCAATGAGAAAGTAATTTCTATATTGTAATGGGCTACCTGAAGTAATTGTGAAGAAACAGAGAACAGCCCCATTCCTGTAAGCAGAGAATTTGAAAGTGGAGGGAGCGAGGGTCTAACTTCTGATTCAGCCTAGGAAAGCAAGCATATCATTGAAAGTGTGGTAGAAAAGGTAAGATTCAATTTACTCTGCCCATTTAAAAGGAGTTAGCCTTGGAAATAAACAATTAGTCTTGGGAAGAAACATGAAGTTCAAAACTATCTTTGGCTACATGAAGCTAGGGAGGACAAAATAGCCTAAAAAGAATATTACAAACTTATAAATGACATCACCATTCTCACTTGGGCGCAGTGACCCAGTACATTATTCCCTTATTTGAAGGTAATTACCTACCTCATGGCTGACATGTTTATAAAGTAATCCCAAAGCATTTAGTTTCTACTGGCTTTTGTTTAGGTTTGTTTTTCCTGTTGTCTCGCCCTGGGTCTAAAGGGAGCTCGCACATAATAGGAATGGCATGGAGTTATTTTAAAAATACGTGGCCAGAGGGGGAGCTAGCGCTGAAGAACCGCCACCAAGAAATAAACAGTATCTGCTCTTCCGAGGCCTTGAATCACAGTGAGACCCCCAGAAGGCCTCCTACCCGCCTGCCCCTGGTGGGAGCGTCAGTGCCCTCTGTTCAACCTTCTGTGTTTATGTGCTCACGAAAAGCACCTATTGCTACATTTACTTCCAATGCCTTGGACGTTTACTCTCTTCTCAGTGTTCAGGTTTGGATCCGCTTTCTTTCTGGAAATGTATCAAAGTCAATCTCCAGCCTGCGGTCTAGAGTGCAGAAGAGTTTAGTCATAGCTTGGTCCAACTTCTGAACAACGATATTAAGCTTATGATTTCTGAAATGTTTACGTTAACTCTAGCTACGCTGTTTACAGCGATTGTTGATACTAACACTGTTCGGTCCAGATGAGAGAACAAGATCAGCAACAGAGATTGTTTTGTGCTGTAAGTTCTACTTGCAGATGTCCTTATACTAATGAAAGCCAGAGTGTTTCTTTCTCTGATCCCATGATCAGAAAGCAAGGTTGTAGGGGACATTCAGAAAGGGTTTATTTTCCAAGGTTAACAAGTTATGGAGAAAAAATAATATGAGACCTTCTTAAACATTGCCTTAAGGAATTAAGAGGTAACTTGCTTTGGGGGAAATATTTTAAAGGCCCCTCAGAACTTTGTGTATATAAAAGAGTACTTTATTTTAGTAGTGTCTGCTTAAGTATTATTTTTAAAACTTCTAGGATATGAATTGTTTTTTGGTATGTAAAACAAGTATTGAATTCAAGTAGTTTTCAATCTGCTAAAAAAGTGGCTTGATTTTCACAATAATTTTGGCTCTTGCAGACATGGTTTTGGAGCATACCCTGCCTGGTCTTAGAAGTATGCATAGAAAGAACCTTGCTTCATTTTTCCTTTTGGCTTTCATTTGTTTAATATTATATTAATGGACAAGTTGGGCCAACTAAAGAGACAGAAAAAGAGGCAAGTTAAGAGAAGGGTGATTTTAATTAACTAACTCTTTTTAGAGCTGCTGAAATCCGTCCCTTGGATTGGCAACATTTTGCCATTAGAGCCAGACAGACTCTGAGAAATCTTACATTTTCCTTTTACTTGAGTTCTGAAAAAGCAATTTTTTTAAGAAGAAAGGAATGACCTGTTTACAAGGCTTTCTGTATTGCTCTCAAGAGACACGCACATTTCTTCATCTTTACTTAAAGAAAAGGAGTGAAGGTACTGATGAGCCTCGTATCTTATTCAATGATGGGAGACAAGATCACAGAGGCAACTGGATGCAGACAGCAAGAACAGCCTTCGGCTTGCACACCACGGAAGCTGTGTGCTTTGCACCAGGACAACAATTTAGACAGCTTGAAATTTGCTATAATAGGACTTGAAACCCATCCTTTTTTTTTTTTTTTTTGCAGTACCAGGGATCAAATTCAGGGCTTTGTGCTTGCCAGGCAGGCACTTACGCCACTGAGCTATACCCCCAGCCCCTGAAACCTATCTATCTAAGTAAGGATTTTGTTCTAATCTACTGAGCTTGGATCATTGACTATATGTCTGAGAAAAGCCTGCTTGGTTCTTTTTCACATGTAAAAATATACATAGGGAGAAAAGTTTTTTTTTTATATATTGAACACTATATCTAGACAGTAATTGTATTTTTTCTCAAAAATTTTTCTATTGTACCTTAATTTTTAACATGAGTCTTTCTAGCACAAATAATATATTAAATATTTAGAAAAATATGTATTCCTTTGCTCTGACAAGACTAATGCACCCCAAGGTAAATGCCTTAACTAAGGACAGTTTATTAATAATGCTGATAACTGACCATTATTAAATACTTACTAATAACTGGAAGAGTGTGAGTCACTTTACATGTTGTGGCAAAGGATGATTACCTCTTTCCTATCTTATTTCCCTTTCTTCCTAGCTGTCCAGCTGTGAGTTACATTTTCATCCTCTGTTGCAATTACTTGTGGCCAGGAGAGTTAGTCTTTGCCATTGGCATGTAAATAGTAACATGTCCTATTTCTAGTTAAGCCTATATAATTTTCTGTCATGTGGTGATCTGTGCTTTTCTTTTTCTGTTGGCTTGATGCAGGCAAACAAGAAAATGTTGGAAGTGATATGTTGAAAGGGTAGGGTTAAAATATTCCTGCTGACTAGCGCTTTCTGACAATCAGGAATACCAGTATAGCACTGTGTGTGAGAGAAATAAATGCTTATGTTGAAGGCACTACTGGTATATATTTGCACATTTACTTGTAAGAGCTAGCATTAGTTTAATACACATGTATTGCTTAAGTCTCTGCTTTTTGGGATAGGAATGATATCTAACCCTATCTAGTAGCCAGGAGTGGCAGCACACACTTGTAATCCCAGCACTTGGGATGGTGAGGCAGGACAATTGCTGTGAATCTGAGGCTAGCCTGGTCTCTATTTTGAGTTCAAGACCAGCCTGGAATACATAGAGAGACTGGCTCATTGAGATTTTTAAAAATGTGTGAGTGGAACCTAGTTCATAAATGATAAAACTGGGTTTAAATACAAGATATGTGTGTGGATGACTCTCTCCTACTATAATTACCAGATTCTCCATAAATTACTACATTCATTAAACTTTGCTTTTAATTTGATGGTTACACTTAGGTAAATTCTTTATGCAGATAACTGGGAACATTTTTCTAAGAAAATTGAGAATTATTTAAACTATATAACTTCAATATTCTAGATCATAACAGTAAAATTATATCATTACATACACATGTCTGGCATATACATACATTATACATAAAGGTTCATAATCAATATTATCAAATAATACAATTCTGTACTATGAACTTTTCTAAATTATGAGTACATTTTAAAATTATTTCAAGCATATTAATAGCAACCACTTTTGTTACTGTTAAATATTTTATTCAAGTTATTTTTACTGAACTGTTTTATGGTTTTAATCATGGGAAATCTCCATAGTGATTTTGAATCTAATGAGTTCTGTATTTTTAGATCTGTGAACTTCATTGTCATTCAGGAGACTATGGGCTTTCTACATCTATCAAGGGGTAGCACTGTAACTATAACACGATGTTTGGATCTTTGGAAAAGATGTTTTGAACTGTTGCTGTAATATATGCACAATCAAATAAATAAGCACACTAAATCCATCACAGGGTAACATGGTTTTAAAAGTAGAGATGTATCCATTTATTTAAAAGCAGAAGAACTAATAATCTGAAGTACAGGAAGTTGAACAAGTACATACCCAAAGAAAAAAACCTACTGGTTACTAGAAAAATTTGAAAATCAACTAAATAAAAAGCAACCTTCCCAAATCCAGTAGTGAAGAGCATGAAGGTATTGAGGAAGCTCAAAATCTGTGTAATGAATTTGAAATACCAGAGGAAATACACTTTTGGTATTATATTATAAAATAACATATTTATTCATGGTCAATAACCAAGTATAACATTCCATGCTAAGGACCAAAGTCCTTCATCTTCTTATCGAAACATTGGAATAATTTTCCATAATAAAAAGTGAAACAGAAATTGCTTCTCAATAACAGAACGATGAGTTGGTTTCACTGAAAAGTGTTGTTTGGCAGTTTGCTCTATCTTGCTGAAGGTTCCCTGCTAATTGTCCACATTACCTGTTACTTTTGACCTCATCACTCTGAGAGCAGAGTCTAGTTTATGGGCCAAACTTCCTAGAGGAACACAAGGTCCTACTCTTTGCAAATAAAGTTCCATTTAGTCCTGGCAACGCCAAGCTTTCTGGTTCAAAGAGAAGAGTCTTATAAGACTTCTTGGACACCAAATAACTCTTACAAAACAACATTTTGATGAATTAAGTGTAAATGAATCAGAAACATATGGATTAAATTTCCTTTGAAATATGCATGCCTTTTCTGAATTAAGGGGTAAAACATTTGGCAAAATGTATTTTGCTGAACGCAAAATACTAGCATAAAGCTCAGTGTTTTCTCGAACCCCCAAATTATGCTGGAGTCTTTTGTCTTTTCAAATTAATTCATGTTTGGGCTTGATGTTGTTTTATTTTTTAGATCTGGGAATGGCTTTATTCTGACCTCTAATTAGTTCAAGGGATTTGTTCTTTCTTTAGTTATCGATAAAACCCCTCAGAGATATGCACCCAAATTTATATTTGCATGTTCTTTTGATAGAAATAAATATGCTCTGTTTCCCTGTCACTGCTTGGGCAGTCTTCACTTTACATTTTTTCAAACTTAAAAGTAGTAAGTAAGTTGAATAGAATTCCCCCCCATCCTGTGATCACTCAGAAAAGACACAGGTCAGAGGATTTTTGAAGATAGAGAAGAAGCATCAGATTTCAGTTGCACAGAGATAAACAGTAACATCCAGCAAGATGAGGCACTATAGAGTCCTCTGTCCACCCTCCACTTTTAAAGACTTCCACGCTTTCTCTGCAGGTCTCAGTAGGCCTTGGCAGTAGTGGGAGAAGTGGGCACTGTTGGTTTTACTAAGTTTCCTATCCCTTTGCCACTGTCGACTTAATCTGCCTCTTTGGGTGGGTTTATGCTAAGAGGAGACAGAAGAATAGATGCTCATCGAATCAGCTCTACTATGTGCAATGCCAGTTGAAGTCCCACTATTATTTTACTAGAGAACTCTAAATAAAGAAGGAAAGACTTCTTGATCTCTCCAGGTTGCTTTGGATACTTTTTTTTTCTGTAAATCGTGAGCAAATGTCATCATTTTCTCTCGTGAACCAAGCCTTCCTTTCTTAGGGTCTTTGCACATACTGTTTTCTGAGCTCGGACCACCCCCTTGCTTCCTTGCTGCCAGCACTCTCTGCCTGCTCATATTGTGCTTTGAAGTCACAGCTAAAATGTCACCACCCTGTTGAGCAGGTTCTCTCTCTCCTAAAGCCTTTCAGTGCATTTATAACACTTAAGAATCACAATTTGTAATTATTTTAAAGGTATATTTTCCCCCTTGTTGGTGTTTTTTGTTTATTTTTTTCCACAGAGGCAAAGATTTTATGATTTTTCACCTCAGCACTTAGCAAAGAACCTGGCACACAGAAGGTAGAAATAAGTATTCATTGAAATTAGGTGTCCTTTTGCTTTAGGTCTGCTTCATGCAACTATAACAAACCTGCTCTTTTTAGTTGACAAAATGTGGTGAGTAGACAAGTGTGTAGTTTCTGGGAGCTTCTTGAGCAGACAAAATGTGGAGTTTCTGGGATACCTCTGATTTGTGTCTGTTAACTTGGGATTTAAGGGTTTGTAGGAGACTAGTTTCAGCAGCGTTCTGGCTTGGATGATTAACTATCTTGTAACTGGTTATCCAGTTTACCTTTCTGAAATGGAAAGACAGTGTGCCCTGCCTTTTGCCACCTGGCTGTGGTGGTTTGGTTGGACATACCTGAGGAAAGCCTATTACTAGCCTGTTACTAGGTCTGTCTGTAAGGGTTCGTCATATACAGGCAAGAAGAGAGATGATTAACAAAGCAACGAGGTCGTGTACCATCTGGCTCTGAGCAGATATATAGAAATGATCTAAAGCAGATTTTTAATATATGTAAAAGAAAAGAAATTGAGATTGCTAAGTCAGGCAGGAAAAGGAGTCATTATGACATGCACCATGTTAGTTATTGAAGTTATTGCCGATTTATAAGACTATTCTTGTCTTTAAAGGCTGGCAGTGTATCTCTGGGAAAGAGCTGTACATGCAAAAAGGATAAAGAGATTACAGTACAATGCATAGTAGTTCTCTTTCCCCGAGGCAGTTATTTTTCAGAATTCTCCAGAGATGGCTCAAACTGCAGTTTGCACCAAACCCTATTATGCTAAAATTTCCTATGTGTGAATATATATGGTAACTTTTAATTTATGAATTAGACACTGTAAGAAGCCATCAACAATAAATAATGATAAAGTAGAACAATTGTAACAATATGCTGAATAAAAGTTAGGTGAATGTGATTTGCCTGTTTCTCCAAAATGTCTTACAGCATTGTGTAGTATTCGTCATTTTTCCTGTGATGGTGTGAAGAGACACAATGCCTGTGTGATGACAGGAAGTAAGGTGAATGACATAGGCATTGTGATGTACAGTTAGAGATCATGTAAGGATTACTTGAACTCAAACAACAGGCAGTATTATAACTGAGACAGTTTATAAACGATAACACGAGGGTAGAATGTACAGCATAGATACTTTGGGTGAAGGACTGATTTAAACCCCAGGAACAATGGAATGAGACAGTGTGCATTTTAATTATGCTGCTTGGGACTGTGTACAATTATAAACATATGAACTGTTTATTTTCAAATTTGTCCTTTTAATATCTTTGGACTACATTTGACTGAGAGTAACTCAAGTTATGGAAAGAGAATGTGTGGACAAGGTGGAGGGGTCTGTGCAGAGAAAGTGTGTTTTAGGATATCAAAGGGTAGATGCAGAATATTTGGTTGACAGGGACAAAAAGGAAAGATCTTTGGCAAAGAAATAAGAGATTAGGTTAATAAGGTGGGACCAGATTGTGAAGGAGCTGTTCTGACTCAGTATATGTAAGATGAGGATAGTAGGTATGAGTAAAAGGAGAGTAAACTGAAAGATATTTATTCATCTCTTTAATAACCCTGAAGCAAATGCAATTCAAAATATGAGGAGTATAACATAGTTAATTGTTTTAGTTTTGAAACTTCCTGATATAAATGCTTATAAAAATTTTGACCTCAATGCTTCTAACATTTCAAAAGATGTAATAAATAAGGATTAGTTAATTTATATAAAATTCTAATTCATTTTCACAAGATGTTTTTATTTTATTGATTTGTATTTGCAGGTCAAATTTTCAGAGATGGCTCACTGCTTTCTTCAGGCTATATTGGAATATGGTGAGCTCAGTCTTGGTTTGTGTTTCCCAAAGTATGCTTTGCAGGCACTATTTTTGTAGAAACAAATGGATTCATGGTCAAATTGTTTTAGGAAGCTTTGGAATAAACAAAAATTTTTTCATAAGTATTCTTAGCTTTAATATATTAATTTACCTTAAGAACATAAAACAAAATATGGGGGTTCTGGCACTTTTTGAAAGATAAAGAGTTTCTTTCAAAAGATAAAACATAAGAAATAGATGCTGAGATGTAATTAGGTATACAAAGTTTTATTGGTGAATAACACCTATGGAAGAAAGGAACGAATACAGCACTGGCCAATGAGAGCTCTCAGAATGTGAGGCCAATGTGATAAGCCCATGTCAGCCTTTAAAGAACTCTGGAGCAAAGACTGCCAGTCAGAAGAGGCCTAGGTAGAGCTGCATGACTGGGCCCTTGTATGTGATTCTTGCTCAGTAACTAGCTAGTTCTGCCCAAGAAGATTGTAATCTGGCAATCATCAGCTAACCATATTCCTTAAAGCTGGGGAGTATGTTCTTCCTTGAAGGGGATCCGAAGTTCCACCTTACATATATTTGGGTAACAGCTCCTTTTGGAGGTGCAGTTGACCTGTTTGCATGGTAGAAATCTAGAAGAGGAAGGCTAGGGACAAATTGTCACTGCTGGGGGTCTTGCAGCTTTAACTGGTGTTAAAGATTTTTCCTATACCTCTGTACATCTTTAATTTCCTTTGCCTTCAGTCCTCATCTCTTTTAATGCAGGTAGCTTTCTAGACGGTCAAAGACTTCTTTCCAGTCTGGGCTTCTGCATTTGGCTACTCACTGTCAGAGTTGAACAAGGGAGTGCCAACAAATATTCAAGCTTCTGTTGTGCACCAGCAATCCTATTTCGTCTTGGTCATCAAGATAAGTTCTTTTTGCCAAAATCTGCAGCCATGTTTTGTTCATCCTATTCTACCAACACATTATCAATGGTATAATGGATCGATGTGGTGTTCTATGGGGTATATCAATGGGTCAGATTTCTGCAGTACATATAATGACAGAGGCTAGGAAAATTAGCAGAGTTCTTCAACAAAATCAAGAATGTGTATTTTTGTTTTGTCGTACAAAAGCATGAACTATTTCTGATATGCTTTCATAATTTGGATAGAAAAGGATATATTCGCCAAGTCTACTTGCCACATATGATGTGTTTGAGACGGTCTTAGTCCGCCCTGGAGGTGCTATTACATTTGACAGTGCAGCCTGTGGTGCTGTGTGCTACTCACATTCTTTTTGGCACTAACCTCTTCTCCACTTCCTGGATACCAGTTTTGTATTTTTTATTTTGGGCTAGTAGAGTACTTTCCAATACTTCCACTTGACCTCAATTAAGACAGCTTTTATCCCACGCTCAAATATTTCATTTGGTAATTACTCCAGATACCTAGTACGTCATTCTTGATAATTTATTCAGGAGTGAGGGAAATGGCCAGCAGAGAGGTCAGCAGACTTCTGGGGCACATTGTAAATTTCATCTCGTCAAGGTTCCATAGCTGGCCCTCACAAGCCCTTCACTATCACAGTGGGGCAGCGATGATGCTTCAGGTGTCAGAGTAACAAAGTCAACTCATATTTTGTTCAACAGTTTTTGAAATGGCTAAGTATATTTCTTTCCTTAGTGTATGCTAAGAGTAAAAGGCCACAGGACCCAGTGGGGAAGGACTGGGAGGTTCATAACAGTATGCGCTTGCTGTGGTATTGCTTTGCCTTTTCTCCTGGTGACCCAACCATCTCTTCAAGCAATTTTCCAGATGTGAAAACTGGCTCAGATTTGGGAACTGATCTATGGATCATGACATTTGAATGAGGCAATGATTCTCAGACTCCTACTCATTCATAGCTTGTGCTTATTTTGCAAAACTGTTTTGTTGAGGTAGAATTTTTATAAAAATTTTATTTTAAGTCTTAGATTTGGTAAGTTTTGACAGTATAATCATGTAATCATCACCACAATCATGATATAAGACATTCTTAGACTCCCCAAATTTTTCCCATGCAAATTAAGTCATTTTCACCCTCATCTCTAGCATCTGGCAATCATTGTTTTTCATTCTGTTACTATTACTTTGTCTTTTAAAAATTTCACATAAATGAAACTGTATAGTATATGACCTTTTGGAACCTGCATTTCATGCAACATAATATTTTTTTATATTTATCTATGTTGTAGCATGAATCAGTAATTCCTTCTTTTTGTTAAATAGTATTCCTTTTTTTTTTTTATTTTAGAAACATAAAAGTACAAAAACATATTGACAAACAGACACCCATTATCATAGAAAATAGTACAATCACAACTAATCTATAGACAAGGTGATATGGTCTCAACAGTAGTTGTTGCTTTATCCATTGATATCTTC